>CM053786.1:558043636-558303636 GCA_028749045.1 Cupressus sempervirens | reverse complement strand
TTTGATGTTGTCTAAAAACATCCATCACTAAGTGAACTGGCATCCCCTATGTATCAAAAATGTAACTGATAATCTGTAACATATCCTCCAAAAAATACAGTGCCAAATCCATATGTGTCTAATGTTCTGAAAGAGCACAAGCATCACCTGGTAGTGGTAGCCCAGTAGCTCTATATGCATCATCAAAGGAGGTGCCTAAAATGCTACTAGATGCCTTTGAAGATGGTCAACTAGGTGGACGAGGACATCAACTATGAATATAATGACCACTAGAATCAGATGTGATACTAGTGGTTGCAGATGCAATGTGTCCAATAGTGTCAATTGCTCCCCTTTGGGAAGCAATGACAACTCTATCTGTAATAGGTGCATGTGTTGGAGTAACAAGAGGCAGTCTCTGTCCAACAAATTGTCTGACATCTAGAGGTGGCAGATGATGTGCACTACAATACTGGTCATGATTTGTGATTCGACCATGCCCCTATCCACAATAATTTAGAATGTCCAAGTAGTTGATGTTGAGCCCCACGCGAAACTCAGCATACAATTGTTGTACAAAATAAAGAGGTATATGGTTGTTATTAGGATAATGACCATGTGCAACTAAAAACTGAGGATAGATCATGCTAGCAATAATAGGATCTCTACATCGTGTGACTCAGTAGCCTCTCACCCTACCTCATGCTCCCTCATATCCTGGAAAGAGATCTCTTTTGATGACATCTTTGGGGGCTACCCTCTTGATGTCATCAAAAGATGCATCTCCTGAAATCTCAGCCCTAAGCTCCCTAGATATGGAAGCTAATATGTTAGGATTAAATGA
Organism: Cupressus sempervirens; assembly: GCA_028749045.1. Taxonomy (NCBI): domain Eukaryota; kingdom Viridiplantae; phylum Streptophyta; class Pinopsida; order Cupressales; family Cupressaceae; genus Cupressus; species Cupressus sempervirens. The sequence continues at coordinate 558,302,813 of CM053786.1, read as the reverse complement.
ATGGTGAGCTCTAAATCTAGCTATCAAATCCTATAAACTCCTACATATAGTAGCACATATGTCTCTATAAAGACCATCATCAAAGGACAATGTAGATTGTTGTAGTCTAGCAACCTCCTACTCTAAAAATGCAATTAAAGCATCGATATTGATGCACGGAGGTGGTACAGCAGGACCTCTAGCTTGAGCTATAAGTGCAGCTTGACCTGGAATAGGAGTCACACTAGGAGCCATGCCAGGACCTACACCACCTGGAGCCACATGACAAGCCCTACCTTGAGGTACACCACGAGCCCCACCATGAGTTGTAGTATGAGCCCCATCATGAGAAACATGATGAACTACATGAGGAGCTAGAACAAGAACCGCATTAGGTGTCACAGCAGATGCCACAGTAGGAGCCACAGCAAGCTGATCATGTGAAGCCATATCTGTAGAAATGTATCAAGAGTTAAGTCTACTATACACACAATTTTTTATTTTTAATTAAAAATTATACATGTACAATTGAATGTACATCACACATGTCTAGATAATCTGTAACATGTACATATCTGATAAAATTTAAATATATGATTGAATGCATATACATGTACATGAGAGTTAGAGTTATTTAGATATAATCAAAACTTGTTAATATGCAATTAAAAGTTTGAACAATTCAAAATATTGCTCAATTTCATGTGATAATCTAAGTAAATTCATTTTGTTGAGACATCACATGTGGTGTCACAAAGGTTGGTCATCCTTCTAAATTTAGTCTAAACATGTGTAATTAATTATAAATTTGAACACATTTTTCCATAAACCATCAATTAAAATATATATAAAATAAGAACATGATCTAAGGATATTAGATCTTATTTTATCCCCTAGATCAAATATTTGGAGTAGTTAAATTCTATATATATATATATATATAGCTTTCCTATTTTGTAGTTTGATTACTAATTGTATAAGAAATATAAAGGGTTCATCTTATTCTATTTAAGTAATATGTTTTTATAATTTTCTAAGTGCAATTCAAAACATTGAACTATATGAGACCAATTCAAGTTTTATATTAAAATACATTATTATATATTATGACATTGTGTTATTTCTGTAAAGAATTAATCATATAGTTTATTAGTCAATCTCATTGACCCATCTTTCAAGAGTAGTGATTCACATGAATCCATTTCTCACGAGAATGTCTTCTAAGTTTATCAATATTATGACATGTTTTGAAAAGATTTTCTATATTTCATTTAACAATAATTTATTCAAAATAAACTTTCAAACATGAAAATGTGTTAAATTAGCTATATATATTTACTTATTATTAATTAAAAATTAGCTAAGTCTACTGTACACTTAAAATACATTATTATATATTTTGGCATTGTGTTATTTCTATAAGGAAAATATAGAAGATCTAGCTAATTTAACACATTTTTAATTAATAATAAGTAATTTATAAGTAAAATTAGATTTTCTATATTTCATTTAACAATAATTTATTCAAAATAAACTTTCAAACATATAATAAGAAAGTGATAATATATTTACTTATTATTAATTTAAAATGTGTTAAATTAGCTAGATTTTCTATGTTTTCCTTAAATAGAATAACACAATGTCATAATATATAATAATGTATTTTAATGTGTGTTGTTTTCAAATAAGTGAAAATAGTATCATTTGATCAAAGATGTTGTATTATAATTTAGATTTATGAAATAAAAAATGCATGTGCACTCAATCTTTTATCATACTAATTTTAACCATATCTCCAAATTTTCATAGATGTTCAAGTTTAGGTTGTCTTGAGGAAAAAAAAGTCAACTTTTGACACCTTTTTTAATCCCTTATTTTCAAGCTTTTATCCAAATTAGTTTTTAAATCATTTACAAGAATCTCAATATTATATCCCTAACAAGATATTGAGCTGGTGGATTAGGACTATTCATGTTAATATGATATCTTCACCTGAGATGGGATCCCTCATTTGCAACCTTAGCTAAATTGGGCTAGACTAAAAATTCCATAATGACCAATGACAAAGAAGAGAAATAAATTGAATGTTATCCTCAAAACTAAAAATTTAGCATCACATATTTTCCCTTGTTCTTCATTGATTTGGAGAGATAAATGGATTCACTCTAACCCTTGACCAATAAGAGAACATTTGATAGTAGACCAATTTGTAAATGCCCCAAGATAAAGAGACTTTGAAATATCCATTACTATGTGGGAGAGAATGATGTAGTTGAACCTTAGAAAATTGAATAATAAGCCATGAGATTAGAACCTAACCTTCACAATTGCCTCTTGTGCTTCAAATCTAAGCAACTAGAGATTAGCTCTCTCATTTGGTATCAAAGCATGTTTATTGAATCTAGTTGAGGATTGAAGAAACTTACAGTAAGGAATTGTGAATTATGGTCTTTGGTGAATGATCAGGTATATCAAATACAACTGATGTGCATACTCCATTTTGACTATTATTTTTCTAGAGGCAACATAACACTAGTAAGTTTACAATTAGATCATTCAGAGCCATGGGTATGATGGTGATGACTAAATTCTAGGTAGATACAAAAGAATTAAAATGGATAGACAATGTTGTGAAACTTGCATGAACTTCTTGTATAATATCTTCCTTCTCTTTGTTAACATATTTAATAGAAGTAGATATAGGTACCTCTCTCTGTTTTCGAGCTAACTTATTGTGGACATGTATATATAATTGGTCTTAAGAAAGTGTAAATATGTAGGAGTTTGAAATTAGGGTTAGCTTTAGAAATTAGGGTTACAATTTTCAAGTTAGGGTTATAAATTAGGGTTAGAGTTTGAGTCAAGGTTAAAGGGTTACATGGTTAGAGTTATCTTTTAGCCTGGTTATAGTTAGTTTTAGGGTTATGTCTAGACATCGTTTATGTTTTCTTATGATCAAGTTCATTTTGTTATGTATTTATACATATATAATCTTGACATGTTCTTATATGATTTATATTCTTTATATTTGTATATAATCAAGTTATGTTCTTATAATTAACTTTTATTAATTAAATGTTGTAACATGTATTCTTTGTTAGTGTAGTTTTTTATTTTTCCTATTTTGATAGGTTTTTCCTACACTTTTAATAATCTCGCTTAGGTTAATAAAGCATGTCTTATTAGGTGAATGGTTGTGAGGTGTCACCTTCCTACATGTGAGCATCCACAGCTATCTTGGGAAGATACTTTGCTATCTTTAGTCTGATAGATGGTTGCTCCTCATTGGTTGGTGTTGCCACCTCCTCCCTCTTCCTAGCCTATATAAGCATGCTACCTGGCTTGTATTTGCATCTCTTGTTTTTGCACCCTCTTAATGCTATTTTGCTTCCAGCATTTGCATTACTCTCTTGGAGACTAACTCTATGTTGCTATTTTGATTTTGTATCATTTGCATTCACAGTTTAGATATTTACTCTTTGCACTAGTTTTCTGGGTTATTAATCCTATCAGATTCTAACATTCTTTAGGTCATACATTTTTAATATGTTCTTATATATGTATGTATGTTACATTCTTACCTATGCAAATTAATCTACAATCTTATACATGTATAATTTAGGATCTCCCCTTAAGACATGTCACTGAATATAGTTAATTATATACTTAGATTAAGGCATTAAAAATAATAACATATACATAGACATGAATATTGAAGACATACATGTGTCTACATTTAACATGAACATATTTACAAGTACATTTATGAAATAAAATATGCATTAATCTACATTCTTATGTATAATTTATGATCTCCACTTAAGACATGTCATTAAATATAGTTAATTACACTTAGTTATAAGACATTAAGATCAATAACATATGTACATATAAAAAAGTGAATATTGAAAACATGTACATGTCTAATTTTAACCATGAAAAAAGATACATACATCTATGTTCAAAATAAAAAATACATTTTAATCTACATTCTTATGTATAATTTAGGATTTGGACCCTTAAGACATTTCATTTAATTACACTTAGATTAAGACATTAAGATAAATTTGACATCTACATAAACGTGAATATTGAAAACATACATGTCTACATTTAACATGAACATATATACATATATCTATGAAATAAAATATGTACATTTTAATCTGCATTCTTATGTATAATTTAGGATCTCCCCTTAAGATGTATGTCATTAAATATAGTTAATTACACAGTTTAGATTAAAGTATAAATATGAATAACATATACATCAACATGAATAAGGCATTAAGATGAATAACATATACAGAAACATGAATAAAACATATACGTACAAACATAAAAGATTAAGATGTATTAAAAAATCGATAACATGTACATTAACATTAATAAATTTATATGAATATTGAAAATATTTTTCTAAATTTTATTTTCTACACTATTGTTTTTTTAATATTTTTTAATATTTTTCTAATGTTTTCTAATTTTCAAGACTAATGTTTTTTAAAATATTTTCTAATATTTTTTCTTATATTTTTCTAATATTTTCTAATGTTTAAATCCTAATTTATTTTTGGTAGTTTTCTTATATTAAATTCTAAATTATTATTTTTTAAATATATTTTCTAATGTTTTTCTATTATTTAAATGTAATGTTTTTTCTAATGTTTTTCTAAATTTGTTTTCTAATGTTATATTATTATAAATTTTCTATAAAAAATTCTAATGTTTTTCTAAAAAAAAATTCTAAATTTTATATTATTATAAATTTTCTAATGTTTTTCTTAATGTTTTTTCTAATGTTTTTCTAAAATTTATATCATTATAATTTTTCTAATGTTTTTCTAATTTTTTTCTAAATTTGTTTTCTAAATTTTATATTATTATAAATTTTCTAATGTTTTTCTAAATTTGTTTTCTAAAATTTTTATTATTATAAAATTTCTAATTTTTTCTAATGTTTTTTCTAAATTTGTTTTCTAAATTTTATATTATTATAAATTTTCTAATGTTTTTCTAATATTTTTCCTAATGTTTTCTAAATTTGTTTTTTTATATTTTTTATAATGTTTTCTAAATTTGATTTCTAATAGTTTTTATATAATATTTTTCTAATGTTTTCTAAATTAATATAATTAAGTTTAACATAAATAAATAATAAAAATATTAAATTAACATTAAAATATGCTTTGAAAACATTAAAAAAATGCTTAGAAAATATTAAAAAATGCTTTAAAAACATTTAAAACCTTAAGAAACATTAAAATAATAATATATAGACATACTTGAAGATGAGAATCTGAAGGGAAATGACAGAATGACGTTGACGAAAAGCACACATTTTCTCCAACCTTTGCCTGAATAGTGAACACCATGAAAAATGAACAAAACGGGTAAAACTGACATTTTAAAATGCCAGAAGTTGACATTTCATATGTTCGTAGTGAACATATTTATTACCAATGTTTGTTGCGAACACAATTTTAAAATATGTTCGTAATGAACATATGGTAAACTCGATATCGCATTTTACAATTTTTTTTCATTTTTGTTCATCCCACTAAAGTGGAACCCATTATTGTGGGTTCACCCTTGGTAGACTAAAAGAAGGTTGGAGGTAAGATTAGGAACATATAAAACATCCTTGAACACTCTATTGTTCATCTCAATTTCACATTTGCCTTCAACATCCACCTTAGTATCATCACCTACAAAGATGTGTTGTACCTCTAAATGTGTCATGGAAGAAAAATCTCACTTTGATGCACCCATATGATGTGTGGCACCTGAATCTATGATCCATTCTTCCTGACTAACAATGTTTCTGAGTAAACCATGCCCTTTGCCTTTAGAATTTTTGGATGAGGATCATTTCTCCTTATAAGCATTAGGCAGTGGAACATTGTGTTTCTTCATAATGTGCTTCAACTCATCAATCTCCTTGTGAAAACATCGGCATTCATCATGACCCATCTTTTTACAATAAGCATATTTTTTCTTCTCCTGATTAGAGTCCCCCTTCTTGTTTGTATTCGAGGAAGACTTGCCTTTTTGATTTGATGTTGGTGTTGTCTTTTATGTATCTTCTTGTTTGGTGTTCTTCCACTTCTTCTTCTTACCCTTTCCTTTGTTTGAACTTTGACCAATTGAATTTTGAGAACCCTCATTATTAGCCACCAATTCCTTAGACTTTGAAGACTTGAGAATCCCCAATGATTGCAACTTAGCTTGTTCTTCTTCTAACAATTGAGTATAATCATCAAAAGTGATTTTCTTATAGGCAGTCCCTAATGTAGTCTTTGTGGTGTTGTAAGAAGAAACAAATGTGGAGTACTCAGATGGTAGCTTAGTATGAATGAGATAGATCAACATGTCATCTTTCATAGGACTACCACAATCATCTAGCTTTCTTCTTAATTCATTAACCTTAATGATAAAATCTTGTATAGAATCAAATGTTTTAGGATCTAGGGAGACAAGTTAATCTTCAATTTTATAAACATCCTCCTCAGTAACTTTACCATATAGGTTTTTGAGGGCATCCCAAGCTTCCTTAGATGTATTATACTTCATGGTTTGATAGAGAATCTTATCTTCAACCCTCCTCCTAATATCACTTAGGGCTTTCCTAGATGCCTCTTTCTAAGCAGTAATATCACTTTTAGATACTTGATCACCTGTTGGTTTAGGAAGGGAACCATCTATATATCGAGAAACTTTGTTATGCATCAATTGGCACCACATTTTAATAGACCATGTAGCATAGTTATGTGGTGTTAATTTTGGAAACTTAAGATTTCCCATAATGTAAGAAATGAAAGATAACAACAGAAAAAAGAGGAACACAACACCAAGAGACAACCCCCTGCTTACCCAATCAAGAAACCCCCCCCCCCCCAAAATGAAAGATTTTGGCACTTTATACTTAGTGTGACTACAATAGCCACTTGCCAATTTTAGCCTTAGTGGTCTTCTAATTTGTTGTTTACACCCTCCTTTTGGAGTACAAATCTGGAACTTTATAATGTACAACAAATTTGAAGCAATACAATGCAAAGAAAGAACCTAATTCTAAAAGTGTTATTTTTGTCCACACAAGCCTATAATCTAATTGTAGATCTGGAAAGTACACAAAAAATTATTCACTTTCAAAAAAATGGAACCTAATTTGGAGTCTAGATGAGCCTGTACAGAGTGTTTGAAGTTGCAAAATGCAAGATTGGACAGGTACAGTCACCAAAAACTACAATTTCTAACAAATTCATGCACCAAAACTAGAAAATAATAGCACCACTAAAAAGTTTAGGAAATTTTATACAAAATCAATAGAATTACAGTTGATTTGGAGCCTGAATGACTAAGATATCACCTCCCAAAGTTGAACTGTCAAATCAAAAAATGAATCTAGAGAGGGGTTTGAGCAGCAAAACATGAGGTTAAATTTGACGTCCAAATGGCCATCATAGCAGTTCCATTTGGCCTCCAAGTGATAGTCTAATGGTCTTCAAATTTAAGACAGTGATTTGATGACATCAGCAAAGAAACCCTTGCTAATTTGGTAGTACAAATTAATGATGTCACTATACAAACAGATGACATCAGCATATAGATATGCCTACGTGGGATGCTAATATGTCAGATGAGCTAGTCGTCTATGTGGTAGGTGAGTCATTGTGTGACATGGCAGCTAAGCTATTAGGTTCTACGGACTGGGCATACTCTCTATGACACATGTCAGACTAACTGTCAAGAGGGTAGAGGGTACAGCTATGTCTAACGTGGCCTACAGTGATTGGGCCACATGTTGCAACATTGGCAAGGCTATAGAAATCAATGTGTGGCACAACATGTGGAGGCTCAGTGGGGAGAAAGATCACCAAGGGCTGGAAACATTGGTGGAAAGTTTAAAAACCATCAGAAAGTGGGTTTAAAATCCCACATTCATTGTGGGAACACCCTGCGGGTGTATATAAATAAAAACCCATAGGGCTTAAAACAAAGCTGAGGGAACCAAATTTATGATATCGATCGAGAGTTGTATAAGCCTTATCAGATTGTTGTCACTAGTATCTGGTAGGGAATATTCGCCAAATTGTTCAATGTGCCCCCCAATTTAAAAATGGAAGGGAATATGTCGAATAATATATTGATGGAATATTCCAAAATAATAGGGAATATTCCCTATGGGGGACAGGGTTTCACTACTCAATTCCTACCAAAAGAAATTCTCTGTAGGCCCAATAGGTCTAAAAAAATTCAAAAAATTGCTCTGAAAATCAAAATTGCAGAGAAAAATTCAAATCTGGAAAATAAATTAATAGATCTAATAAATGACCATACCAGATTTGCAAATCAAGCCTTCAGGTGTCAGTTTGCAAAAAAAAATTTGCCTCAAATTTGACTATTGCCCAATATAGGTGAATTTATAGTCAATTTTCACCAAATCGATGCTCTAAATGCAATGGCGAGGTCTGCTTTGGCTCTAGACACTCCCAATATCTATGAATAATCGATATATGAATTAAGGTGTCCTCAAAGAGATGAAGCAAGATCAGTCTCTAATGGCTATGAAATGACAAACCTATGACTCTGATACCATGTAACAATTTGCCTCAGGGAAAAATTCACCCAAAACCAAGAAGCACAATAACTAGCACAAATAGACCAATAGAGTATGATCAGAATAACAATATTTTATTCAATTAATTGTATAGTACACTAGAGGTGCTTGTATATAAAATCCTTTATGATGCATCTAGAATGTCTAGGAGTTAGCAATATGATAAGCTCTACAACTAAGCACATGTCCACCAGGAATGGATTATCCTCCATCAAGCATAGGAGTTAGTGCGATGATGAGAGGATAAGCCTACAAATGTGTGTCATGTAAAATTATGTTGTAGACACCATGTGCTAAATTTAGAGTGTGAACAACTATGTTATCAACATGACAACTCGATTGTTTATGTAAACTCTGATGTTGTAGACACCATGTGCTAAAATAGAGTTGCTTACTCCTGTGTTGTCAACATGACAACTCATATGAGTACACAAATTCCTAGGTGTCTGACCTAGTAAATAATAAAATAATACAATTATCCTAAGTAAAATTAAGTGAAAATAATAATTATTTACACTAATAGACATAAGATCTCTCATCACCATTCATTCTAAAAGATATTTCATCGACCTTTGATGATTCAATTCATCATAACATATACAAACAAACTTCATATTTGGCTTCCTTTACCCATCGTCATAACTATTATCAATAGCATCATCGCCCATCACCACAACCAAATCCATAACATCCTAGCTACCAATGATCACCATAAGTTACAATGATATACCTCCCTTTATCACAGGTTTCCATATAGAAAATGACCCTTTTGCACACAACAATTAACCCAATCACTAAATGCTATAGTTGAAGGATTTGATCAAAAAAAATCCACAAAGCCTTCGAATACATGCATGCAAAAAACCTGTCACAGAAGAAAAAGATGAGAGGAGGCAAGGGTTTTGCTCTGAAAAATATGCTAATGAATTAATAGAAATGGAAGAGATAAAAAACAATTACAAGAGTTCAACCTTAAAGGTGAACGAAACCCTAAAGCCTAAGAAAGCTAGGTTGCACATTAATAATTAATAAAAGAATTAATTATTAATGCACCTAAGAGAAAGCTTAAGCACTAAAGAGTAATAACTTAACTAATTAAATAAAAATGATCTAAGTAGTAAGGAAACAAAATACTACTCTAACACCCCCCCTTAAGCTAAGCGAAGGGGAAAAGCTAACCTAGCACAACTATGAAAGTAGGAAATGGGTCCCGAAAATAAGGTTTGATCAGGTACAATACAAGGAAATCTCTATAAATCAAAGACAAAGGAGAAAACCCAGTTGGAAAAACTCCTCTCCAAAAAGAGATGAAAAAACAACAACAAAAATAGCTCAAGAGACTCTCTCAAAATCATATGTACAACCAGCCCCCCCAGAATGATGGGGCCCCTATAGAAATGAACAAACTAATGGAACTCCAATGCGAAAGAAACAAGGGCACAAAACAAGGAAACCACTGAATGACTGGAAGGCCTAACTAATGCTCAAAGGAGAAAACATGAGTATCATGAAAGGGAATCCCCAATGTAAGTGTGTTGACACTATCATGAAGGAGGAGATAGATGTCCTCTGTAGAATCCTCAACAAGTGCACTAGGAGGCTTGATGAAAGGAGCTAGAGGTTCAAGTAGAGCTAAAGAAGAAACCTATTGAAGAGAAAAGATTGCAACTAGATGTGGTGTGGTAGTCAAAATAGAGATCTTAGGAACAATACAAAGGTTCAAGTGTCCTAACTGCACAACATGATGCTCACATGAAAGAGAAGAGTTGTGCTCTGATAATTGAGATGGTGGACTAGAGTGCAAGAAGATGTAGAGATTGGTGATATGATCAACTATCCCTATAGCAATAAGAGCTCCTTTTGCACTATCTTGAATGAAGACTAAATCTTCAGTGAACTCAACTATCTTCCCTAGTCCACTGCATGTAAGTTGATAAATTGAGAGAAGGTTTGTAGACAGAGATGGAAGATACAATACATCATTGAATGTTCCAGCTTGAATGCCAACTAAACCTTTCCTACAAACTGTTAGGGCAGTATTATTCCTCGTGAGAATATGAGGAATGGGAGAAGCCTCAATAATGGAGAATACCCCTTGAGAAGATGCCATATGGTGAGAAGCACCTAAATCTAGTATCCAAGGGACTTGTGAAGGGGATGCAATGGATGCTAGTAATGCATGACCCTATCCAAAATCTAGTGGAGATGTCAAAGAGATGGAAGAAGACTGAAAAGTAGACCCTTGTGAGGTAGAAGAGGATGGAGAGGAATCAGTGCTCTTCTGAAGAAGAGCTTGCAAATCTATAATATATTTCTCATAGCCATCAAATCTCTTATGTAAACAATATCACTCATCATGAGGTCCCTTTTGACAATAGGAATAGGTAGGAGTCTCAATCTTCTTTTTCTGCTTCTTAGAAGAAGACAATGAACTAGTAGAGTGTCGAGAAGAGGAATCTAATATCTGCTTCAGCTTTTGTGTATCCGAAGGTGACTTGGCAAGAAATGCCTGTGACTATGAACCTGTAAGTGAATCCATCTAAGTGAGCTTTGACTACTCATGAGTTAACCTATCAGAGAATGTCTCAAAAGAGGGCATAACAAATTGATTCCCCAAAGCATCTTTGGTGCAATAGAATGTGGAAGCAAATATTTGAAAAGTCACTCAAAGCTTTGAGAGAATCAAATAGATGCACTCAACATCAATCTTCATCTTTCCACAACCCTACAACAAGGATCTCTATTGAGAAAACTTCATCAAGAAGTCGTCAATAGTCAAAAAGGAATCCAGCAAAAGTGATGTAAGCTCTATCTCTATCTGAAGTGCCCTAAACTCATTCACACTACCAAAGAAGCCATGAAGCTTGGTCCACATATCCAAAGGAGTATTACACCATCCAAATGAAGCTATAAACTATCTGATGCCTGTAATGCAATCAATCTAATTGCCTCATCCATTTTGTTTCAATGTTGTATGATCTCAAAAGGCCTCTAAAAAATAGGTTGTACTACATCTAAACATGGCCACAACCTTTTCAACTAGAGAAGCCAAGTCATCGAGGTCTTCTAGGTGTGATAATTATGAGGGGTCAAAAGTTCTAGAGAAGTGATCTCGGCCATTGTTTTAGAAAGAGTTTGTTATTTTTTTTGATATACTTATATAATAACAGAAAATAATATAAAGATACTCCCACAATGCAATAAACTGAACCCCAATTTACAAATAGATTGCGTAAATGAGAGAAGAGCAAAAAAGCTTCAGATATGAATCAAAAATACCTAATACCAAATACTAGTGAAAAGACTAAGAATCTATAAACTTCTCAAGAAGAGCTTTCTAGTGCTTTTTTTGGAACGAAATACGGAGCTATAACAAAGAAGTTATGCCCCTGGAAGATAGAATCCATCAACAGACTTCAGGTGCCAAAACAAGTATTAATCTAGAAATAAAATCCCAAAAAAAAATTCTCCATCATCTCCATCTAGGAACCAACTTTCTGATGCTTCTTTTAAATCAAAAAAATATCCCCATATACTCGAGATATTGCAAAAAAATTGACAGGGCCCCCAGAAGAAGAGAAATTGTCTTTTTTGGTAAAAAAATAATAAAAATAATTTTTTTTTAAAGACATTGTCGAAGGCGACAGCAGAGCAGAGAAAAGGTGGCCAAGAGGCAGAGCGCAGCTAGCACAACACTTGGCCAGAGCATGGTGAGGCTGAGTAGCCTGACAGCAGTGGGTCAGTGATGCTCAGGAAGAGTTTGGTCACTAGCATTCAAAAAAACAAAAACACAATGCTACAAAGGTAAAAAGCTATCGGCCACTAAAATGAAAGCCACCGATGTCGGGAAAACATGCAAGCACCCCAGAAAAATGGGTCTGCAGGCCATATAATGGCCTATGGCCATTTTTTAAATTTTTTTTAATTCATTTTTTAAAGATCACCTCGAACTGGGTGTAGGAGGCTATACAGCCTTCCAGACAAAAAAATTGTCTCCCGGACCAACGTTTTCCAAAACAAACAAATTTTATATGGATAGGGGTTTTGACACCCTCTGAATCCACCTATGATGTTTGTTTGGCCTCAACCTACTATGAAAATTAGTTACTCCCCTATTTTCTTAGAAAAAGCCTGAAATACTTCAGATCTGTTCTGTCAAACCCTCGTTCTCCTTTTTCTCCAAATAATGAACAAGTTGTAGTAGATCTGACTCTAATACCATAAAGGATTTGATCAAAACAAATCCACAAAGCCTTCAAATACATGCATGCAAAAAACTTGTCACAGAAAAAAAAGATGATAGGAGGCAAGGGTTTTGCTCTGAAAAATATGCTAATGAATTCTCAAAAATGGAAGAGATAAAAACAATTACAAGAGTTCAACCTTAAAGGTGAATGAAACCCTAAAGCCTAAGAAAGCTAGGTTGCACATTAATAATTAATAAAAGAATTAATTATTAATGCACCTAAGAGAAAGCTTAAGCACTAAAGTATTATAACTTAACTAATTAAATCAAAATGATTTAAGTAGTAAGGAAACAAAATATTACTCTAACAATAGTGATATCATAAAAATCTATGACATCTCAATCATCTATCATCACCACAATCAAATCCATGACATCTTAGATCATTTACAGTCCTATCATAACCAACTTCAAGCTAACCTTACTATGCTCGCTATAGAATACCTCGATATCTGAACCTTCATCACTAGATCTTGAGCATGCCTCATTTAAGAGCTACAAATAGTTCATTCAACATCATGATTTTACTTCTTGTATGTAAAGGCTTAGATTCCACATAAATAGTTGTAGCTTCAAAAGTAAAATAAAACACCTCCATTAGTTCATAGCGAAAAACCCATAGATCTACTCTACCTTGTAAAGTTAAAATTTATCTCTGCAATATGAGTGGGCTTCTTCCTGAGTTTGATCCGTGGCTTCATGGGTCTTCCCATCCTATCATAATCCTAAACATAGCATATAAATCACTTTCATGGCTTTTATACTTTGGATATGCACTTGATTAAGTTCACCAATTAGGAAAACTAGCTCGAATACTCAGAATATATAGGAAAAAGGATGTTGAGGCAAGATATTAGATGATGAAATGTGGATAACTTACTTCTCATCAAGAAGACTCCAAAACACATCCCAACCATGCCTAGATCACCTAGACCCATTGTACACTAGAAAAAATAGAAGACCTGCATAGAATGATAAGGTGGAGGTAATGCAAGGGAGACTTAAAAGGAAAAGAAAGTAAAGTACTTGGGAAAGATTAGAAGTAACCTAAATGATACTTAGACATCACACTTAAATAAAACACACTTACATACCAATAACTTCAATATTTTCAAGGGTAGGACTAAAACTTGGCAACAGTTGGCTCCGACTGGGACTTAGGCATTGCAAATGTCTAACAAGGTTGAACCCTCCCACTATGGTTCTTGTCTCATTTCCCATCATTTTGAACCATCCTCCAAGGTTTTCTCTCACAACCCATCAATTTGACTAGTTAGACCTTGTAGCCCTAAGAGCCCCTTTTAGCCCTCCTAGAAACAAGGAAAGCACTATAACTCACAAAATCCCTTAACAAGTCACCTTGGTATATACAATTATTTTGTTTCACAAGACCAACCTTTGAAGATTTTTTAGGTTTTTGCCTCCAGTAACGTTCGTATAGTATAGATTTAAAAAGCCCTACTTTTAAGGATTTTGAGGGCAATGTTAGTGTTTTTTCCTCCACAAGTGTCAAACTCCATGTCCAACCTCCTTTGAGTTCTACTACCTTCATACACTACTCCTATATTTCCATGTCAAGATTGATCCATATAAATCTATTGTTCCTCACAAATTTCTTTACAAGCTTCTCTTTTCACCTTGTCAAGCTTGTCTGCTTGCCTAGGGATGTAATGCCTACCCCTAGTTGACTTTTATAATTGTATTATCAGATTCTTTTAGGCCTATTTTACATTTATGTTTATGATTATTGGTACTTGGTTACTGAATTTGATTACATGTTATTTCATACTTGGTTGATTTATGTGATGACTTACTTAGTTATTTCATGTGTTTAGAATTATTTTGACAATGTCACATGTATGCTCATATAGTGATTTTAGTTCTTTCATGATGTTAATTAGAGGAATGATTTATATGCAGTTTTTATGGTTATTTACCCCATACTTGCATGTGTATGGTGTATGTGTATGTTTTAGTTTATGATTGGCATTCCTGATGTGGTTGAGGGAGGGAGTCATAGTCACCTACTAGTCAGGATCTACATGATGTACCACTTCCTACCATTGTATGTTTGGTTTAAAATATATATGTTTGTACATGCGTAGATTTTATGCATATTGCAAGTACTAGGTATCAACTTTCCTAAATTGCTAGGATGAGTGTACCCTATCGTAGTATATCAATGGTATAAGTGGGAAGATAACTCTTGAGTCTGAATCCTATCCTTAAGCCAATTGTCATAGAAAATAGGACAAGTATCCAAATTAGTTTCACCTTTCTGAATTTGTCAAGTGATGTGAATTCATGATTTTGACCCTAGAGTTTGTTTTGGTATTATGTGTACTTTATGATAGGTTTTTGTATTTAGTCTTGTGGGTCTGTGATGATTTTCTATTTTAATTAAATCAAATTAAAAGATAATCTAATGATTTAATTCAATGAAAATCTTATTAAGGTAATTCGATATTTAATTAATTGAGAAACTAATAAAATAAAAGAATTAAATTTAAAGATTTTATTAAAGTTCTAATTTAGGCATATTTATATTTACTTAATTTAATAATAATTATTTAAGAGTTTTAATTTTAATAATAAACTATAAATAATATGATTAGTTGAATTAATAAAGATATTATTAAAACGTCCTGCAATTAACTACTGAGAGAAAACATAAATTTAATAAAGTTTATTTAATTAAATTGCATAAAGCTTACGTATGAAATTAAAATATAATTAATTAATTCAAGAGAGAAAATTAATTTAATAAAGATATTTTAATTAATTGCAAAAAGTGTGTGCATGAAAATTAAGATATGATTAACTAACAATAGTTAAAGATCAATGAGTCTTCTCACATGATTGCACAATTGAAGCCCTAAATTTAGGGGAGAACTCTTTATCAGAGATCTAGAGCTCATTGTGCAATTGCACAGGTTTGGAGGAGCTGATTTTCAAGAAGAGGGTTTTTGAAAGGAAGGAAATTGTTTGCGAGTTTTGTGCAATTGTTTGTTTAGTATCAAATCTAGGTAGGATTTTGTGGGTTTGTGCAGTAGATGCTCATTCTTTGGTTTCTTTGTTCTCTCTGTGTTTGTAAATTTATTTTTAGAATTAAATTGAATTTGAAACCCTTGTATGTGATCAATTTATTATTCTTCATTTGAGAAACCTATGTTTATGAATTGAATCTGAAACCTTTGTTCATGATATTATTGTTCTTCATTTTGAGATCATCTATATGTAAATTGAAAATTTGAAACCCTCATGTAGAAATTATTGCACTTCGTTTCTTGAAAACATCTTGAATGAATTTAGTTTTAAAAACTCTTGTTTGATGAATAGGGAATTCATTTATGAATTTGTTAAAATTAGGATGTGGGTTTTGAAATGAAAACCAAGTTTATTTTATCAATTTTAACTGCTTGACCCAGATTTGTATACCTAGTTTATACTGGTTGTCAAATATATATATATATATATATATATATATATATATATATATATATATATATAATGTAATTACACAATAATTCATAATTACATTATTAAATATAAAAATAAATTGGGGGGGTTTGTTTTCAGTTTTTTTTTTTTTTAAATATTTTTTTAAAATAATAATAAGTTTGGAGGTGGGCGGGGCCACCAATCCCCCACCCACCCCTGGGGCAGCAAAAGCAGGCCACATGACAGCCTCTCGTTGTCATAGCAGTAGATGTTGCCTTACAGTAGTACACTGCTACTACTACTGCAGCAGCATACCACGGTGCTTAAAACGTACATAATAGGCTAGCATTTTTTTAATAGTTTTAAATTTTTATTTTTATTAATATTAATTTTATTTAATATTATTTAATATATTAAATATTAGTTATTTTTAATACATTAAATATTAATGACTTTTAAAATATTAAATGTTATTAATAATATTGTATTATTAATGATTATTATTTTATTAATAATTTAAAATAAATTATTTTTAAATAAATAATTATTATCATTAATAAATTGATAATTATTAAATTTTAATAATATTAAATTAAAGTATTTAATTAAAATTATTATTAAATGAATTAGAACCGTAAATTGAGAATGGTTAATTGGTAAGCTCGAGTTTTGCTTGACTATCTAAATTTAAAATGAAAATGATTTATGAGTATTAAAACAGATTTGAAAAGTAAATTGACAATTGAAATTTTGGGAAATAATTATTTTAAATTAAACTTGATTTTTACTTGATGATGTCTTGACGAAAAAAATTTCTATTATTTTGTGAAATTGATCGGTCATCTTTTGTTTTTTTCATGAACCTTGGATTGTAATCGAAAACTCTATAAATGGTAATACTTGGATACGAAACTGTAACCTATTTGTATATCGAATCTTGTATTCTTAAAATGAATCAAACTATAAAAATGATGTTTAAACAATTTTCTTTATGATTTGTTGAGTGTTGAGACTTGCATGGACTCAAGAACGTTAGCAAATCTCTGACTTAAAACAAAATGAAAATGTAAACCTTGTATTATAAATTGAAAACATTATGAACTACAATACTTGAAAATGAAAATGAGAACTTGAACACCTATAAGTGAAAATTGAAAGTTTATGTTTTCAAACCTAATGAATTATGGCAATGACTTTTGTATATATTCTTTATGTGACATGTGATTTACTAGTGTTAGGTTTTAGGGTTGACTTAGCTTTGATCAGTCATGATGTTTACCAGAGGCTTGGGAGTTTTGTTTTGAGATGTCATGATGATGTTTTGATTACAATTTTTTATACCCAACCATGGTAATGTGTCATGTGTGTGCTATGATGAGTTTGATCAGATGTTTTGATGTGCTTTCCAGTTCTTATGTAGAACTGAGGTGGATGATGTGTCTTTCCTTATATGACCTTAGAGTTGTTGATCAATTATCCTTGATTGCTTCCTAATTGCTTGTATAAGACTAAGGTGATTAAATGATTTTTGTTTGGTGATTCATGTTATGACATGATTTGGTTTATGTTTACTTGATTTTGGATCAGTCCTTTTAGGATGCTCATATTGGTGAAATTTGTGATTTGGATCAATGATGTTTTCCATATCTTTCCAGTTACTTGTTTAAGAATTGATGTGTGGTTTATATTCACTTGAGATCTTTTGCTTTTACTGAGCTTAGGGTAGGTTATCTATATGTCATGTTGGGAAGTGGCTTGCAATGGAGGCCAAGGCCTAAAGAGGTTGGCGGGTAACCCATTGTAGGTTATTTTAATAAGTGATAACATTTCATTAAATGGGTTTAAAATAAATTAATAAGATATTGGTACCATAGAAAGTCACTAGGGGGTCTAGATTATTAAAAGACTACTAGGGTATCTTTAGAGTTGACTTGCTGGTGTATCTTGTTTCTATGAAAGGATAGTGATGCCACATAGAGACACTAGGGGGATCTGGAGTTTGTAATCGTTGCCAAGGAAACCTTAGAGTTGGCTCATGCGATGACACTTTCCCACTTACATAGTAGATTTCCTACGTGTTGTTGGGATTAAAGATAGAGTAACTAAGAGGGGGGTGAATCAGTTACAAACAAAAATTAATCCACAAATCCCTTAGAAGTTTTAAAGATCTAGTTACTGCTGATACTTGGTAAACAATGTTGTAACTTGGTAAACTAAATTATTACTTATTTTCAAGTATTCATGTATGTAATTGAAAACAAAGTGAACACAAAAGACACCAGATTTAACGTGGAAACCCAATATGGGAAAAACCACCAAGTAACTAGTCACCAATTTTTCACTCTTATGAAGTGAGCCCTGTTAGGAGCTAACCCTGTTAAAGGTTACAATACACAATATTAGGTGTGACCCTATTAGAGGATTTAATCACCCTGTTAGGAGTGGCCTTACTAGAGATCTATAAAACAATTCAACTGAACTGTCACCTTGTTAGAGGATTTACAAAATGGTTGTTAAACCAACTCTGTTAAGAGATTTGAAAGCATTGCTACAATGGTTAGAAAGTAAAAATGAATTGACCTCAATAAGATGCAACTGAATTTGCTGGTTACGGGTCTCTATTTAGCATCATCAGATCCTCCTTGATCAAATATGGCTCTACTACTCCTCAATGATCTTTGATCATCCTTCAAATTTGTTTCCACAATAATCTGTCTTCATATCACATTAATTCCACATTCTTTCACACTTACAATTTGCAACTTGACCTCTTACTTATACCATTCAGATTGTCAAGTCAGCTCATTCACATGTTACATTTACCAATAAGCCATACATCAGTCGACTATAGATATTACTCTGAACAAATAAATGATATTTCATAAAACAATGAAATCCTTTACTGGCCGACCCTACTCGGTATATACTTCTTCCAAAAAAATTTTGAGTTAACCTTCTTGACTCGGTTAACATTGTAATATCTTTAAAATCCTTTGGCTGCTGAGTTTACTCGATAAGAACTGAATCCCATCGGTAAGAACTGCTTCTTCCAAATTACCTTTGATGATCGAGTGAGCTCAATAAGAACTCTTCTTCCAAATTACCTTTGATGACCAAGTGAACTCAGTAAGAACTGCTTCTGTCACATTTTCT
Source organism: Cupressus sempervirens (assembly GCA_028749045.1). Lineage (NCBI taxonomy): Eukaryota > Viridiplantae > Streptophyta > Pinopsida > Cupressales > Cupressaceae > Cupressus > Cupressus sempervirens. The sequence continues at coordinate 558,283,374 of CM053786.1, read as the reverse complement.
TCAATTACCGAGTGAGCTTGGTAAGAACTAAATTTATTTGATTATCTTGAAAGCTCAGTAAACATTTTCCTTTGTCTAGTTGAACTTCTAAGCTCGGTAGACACTATCCTTTTCCTTGATGACCTTCTGAGCTCAGTAGACACTATCCTTTGCCTTGCTGATCTTTTGAGCTCAGTAGACACTATCTGATGACTGATATGACATTTGTGTGACATCAAAGACAACACACAATTGAACAATTGTATCCAACAATCTCTCTCTTTGGCATTGAAGGCAACACAACATGTCATAGCAGAATGAAATTTAAAAACAAGTCTTTTAATGATAGAATACAAAACTCCCTCTTTCATAATAATCTCTCCCTCTTACACAAACTCTTATTATTTGCAAATTTTAGAAAGATATGATAGTATATTCTCCCTCTTTGACAACACATGCCAAAGAAAACTCAAAACAACTAAATAACATTGTACTTGATGTACTGATTCATATGCAATATCTTCATTGGTTTGCTACATCAACTGATAGATTTCCAATTCTGTTCCTATTGATGCATCACTAAAACTATATTTTAGTGAGCTTCAGATAAGGGAATGACCCCTAACTTACCTCTTAGATACAAGAATGCATCCTTAGGTAAAGGCTTTATGAATATGTCAGCAATTTGTTCCTTTGTATGCACCTATTCCAATCTTATTTCCTTTTCTTCCACCAATTCTCTAACAAAATGATATTTTATGGCAATATGCTTGGTTTTTTAATGCATCACTGGATTCTTGGAGATGTTAATTGCACTTGTGTTATCACAACACATAACAACTGATTCTTTGATTTCTTGCTTCATACCTTCCAATAATTGTTTAAAGCACACAATGTTTGAGCAATTTACTGCTGCTGCAACATATTCAGCCTCTACTATGGATTGAGATGTACAATTCTATTTTTTGCTTGTCCAAGAAACCAACCTTTTTCCAAGAAAGAAAGCTCCTCCGCAGAAAGCTCCTCCGCTTGTGCTCTTTCTATCATCAATATTTCCTGCCCAATCTGCATCAGTGAACACCTTTAAATCCAATTTTCCTCCAAGTTTATACCATAATCCATAATCTTCAGTTCCTTTTAAGTATCTCATGATCCTTTTGATTGCCATCATGTGATTTTCTTTTAGTTTTGCTGATAATCTTGCTACAATCCCTACTACAAGAGAAATGTCGGGTCTTGTGTGCACTACAGATTGTAACTTTCCAATCATAGATCTATACAATGTCTAATCCACTTCCTTTGATTCATCATCCTTGGTAGGTTTTAATCCAGTACACATAGGAGTCCCAACTGGTTTGCAATCTTCCATACCAAAAATTTTCAGTATCTCCTTGATGTATTTAGATTGAGTGATGTAGATGCCATTCTTATTCAATTGAATTTGAAGACCAACAAAGAATTTTATTTCACCAAACATTGACATTTCAAATTCCTTGTTCATTTGTTCTGAAAATTCTGTGCAAAGATCATCATTTCTTGTGAACACAGTATCATCTACAAATATTTCTGCCAAAAAAATATTATTATCTGGTCCTTCCTTTATGTACAAGTTGTTGTCATTAGTTCTTTGAAAACCAATCTAAATAAGATAGTTATGCAATCTTTCATACCATGCTCTAGGGGCATGTTTCAGACCATATAATGCTTTACACAATTTGTAGACCACGTCCTTCTTGTCTAGATGAAAAAAACCTTCAAGTTGTTCAATGTAAACCTCTTCATCCAATATGCCATTGAAAAATGCTAACTTGACATCCATCTGATAAACTTTGTATCATTTGAATGTAGCAGATGCAAGTAAGGTTATGACACTTTCCAATCTTGCAACAGGAGCAAAAGTTTCTCCATAGTCTACACCTTCTTCTTGTGAATATCCTTTGCATACCAGTCTAGCTTTGTTCCTTGATACCTTACCATCTTCATTTAGTTTGTTTCTGAATACCCACTTTGTTCCAATCACATTCTTGTCTTTGGGTCTAGGTACAAGAGTCCATGTTTTTTTTTTCTCTATATGTTCTATCTCTTCATTCATAGCTTCAATCCAACTCTCATTGTCTAGTGCATCTTTGACATTTCTAGGTTCAAAATCAGCAAGTAAACAAGTTCCTTTCAACTTACTTCTTTTCATTATTCCTTCTGATTTATCACCAATGATTTGATCTAGTGCATGATGCTTTATGACATACTTGGCTAACATGGGCTCCTTTCCTTTTGAATGACTTGCATTATTATCCTTTTGTGTCTCAACTTCTAGTTCTAATTTTGGTTACTTGGGCTCGGTAGATGCTAACTCTGTAGCTTCTGTTTGCAACTCGGGTTCTTGCAACTTAGTAGATGTTGACTCAGTCTGAACTTCTTGTGACTCGGTTAATGAAGACTCTAGAGTTGAGGATTCCTGATTAATGGGTATACTTGGTATTGTATCAAGTTCAATTTAAACAAATCTTCGGTAGTCTTCAGGTTCCTTTTTGCTTTCTTCTTCTATTCTTTCTACAAACTCATCAACTTTCACATGTGCACTTTCTATGACTTTGTGAGTAGATAAGTTCAAACATCTATATGCTTTGCTTTTGCAAGAGTATCCCAAAAATATTCCTTCATCACTTGTTACATCAAATTTACCTTCTCTAGATTCTTTCAAAACGTAACATTTTCTTCCAAATACTTTTAGATAACTTACATTGGGTTTGTAGCCATACCACAACTCATAAGGTGTTTTGAATGAGTTCTTTTTCAGCTATACTCAGTTCAAGGTATGAACTACAATGCTGATAGCTTCCTTCTAGTATTTGATAGCAATGTCTTTCTCAATCATTAAGGTTCTTGCACAATCCATTATAGATCTATTCCTTCTTTCTACTATTCCATTTTGTTCTAGAGTTGTAGGTGCTGAAACCTGTATTTTGATTCCCCTTTCAATGCAAAACTTATTAAACTCATGTGAAATGAATTCACCACCTCTGTCAGACCTTAAGAATTTTAGTCTTTTGCCTGTTTCCTTTTCTACTCTGGCCAAATACCATTTGAACTTTTCAAATGCTTTTGATTTCTCTCTAAGGTACATGATAGTCATCATTCTTGAATAATCATCAACAAATAGAATGAAGAATTTTTCACCCGTAGAACTTTCAATGCCAGTAGGTCTACACAAATCAGTATGCACAATTTCTAGAACTTCTTCAGTTTGATAGTTCTTGCTTTTAAAACTAGTCTTTCCCATTTTACCAATTTGACAATTCTTGCATAGACCAACCTTAGGTTTCTTTATGTAAGGAATACCTCTTACTTTCCTAAATTTAGTGATTTTTATTAAGTTATCAAAGTTTACATGACACAACCTCCTATGCCATAACCAACTTTCTTCAATTTGAGCAATGAAACATGAACATTCACCAAGTTCAAGATAAACTAAGTTAACCTTTTGTTTGAGTGCCTGATCCAATCAGCTTTCCTTTGCCATCCAACAATCTTGCTTTTCCATACATAAATTCTACATTGAATCCATTATTGAGTAGTTGTGCCACACTCAACAAATTGTGCTTTAGTCCTTCTACCCAGTATGCATTATCACAAACAAGTTCCTTGGTTAGTGAGATTCTTCCTTTTCCTCTTATACAACAAGGTTCATTGTTACCAAATTTTACACTACCACCATCATAGTCTTCAAAGTATTCAAATTTAGTTTTATCACAAGTCATGTGATGAGAACAAGCACTATCTATTATTCATGTATCATTTCTACTCATATGAGAAATTAGTGCCATTTCCTCATCATTATTAGATTCATCTTTTACAGAAATGTAGATAATTTCATCTTCTTCTTCATCATCAGAATCATTAGAATCTTTTTCCATAAAACATGTTTTCTTAACTTTATCCTTGAATGATTTGAAGTCTTTCTTGCCATTGTACTTGTGACCTTTCTTCTCATCTTTGTTCAGCTTATTTGGGCACCTGGCAGCAATATGTCCAATTTCTTCACAAGAAAAACAAATTAGAGGAACCTTACCTTTGTATTTCCCTTTGTCTCTTGAATATTTTCTTGCTAGTAGGGCTTCAACCACTTCAAAATCATTGTCTGAACTTTGATCTAATACTTCATCACTATTTGATTGTCGATCCTTCAGCTTTTTCCCTTTTTCTTTGAGTGAAAGCTTGGCTTCAAATGCTGATTCAACATTCTTGAAAGATGGAACATAATTGTCATAGTTGTCTAGCTAAAATGCAGCCAATCTTCTAACTATGGCTTCTAAATTTAGTTTATGATTTGCCTCACATCTTCTTTCTTGAATTGCAGAGACTCTGATTGCATAAATGGGAAGTAGAGTTCTAACAACTTTACTTATCATTGTCTCCTCACTGATATCTCCTCCAAATGCTTTGATTGCACTAACACATGTTTTAACTCTTTCAACAAACTTTGCAATGTTTCCATCCTCTCTCATCCTCATTTGATCAAATTGTCCTCTCAAACTTTTTGCTTTGGCTCTTCTTACATTATCATCTCCTCCATATATTTCTTTCAGCGTGTTCCACATTTCAAAGGTAGTTTTGCAATCCTTGATGTCATCAAATTCTTCATAACTCAGAGCAGATGCTATATCTATCATCATGTTATTGTGAGTGTTCTTTTCAGAAATATCATTGACAAATAATGTACCAGAAGGTTCTTCATATTTTTCATCAAGGTACTTTAGCCCTGTATCACCAATAGAAGCTAGATGAAGCCTCATCAATCCTTGCCATGCTGAGAAGTTGTCCCTATTAAGTCTTGGAATTTCCCTTTTGTAAGACATCCTGATCTTTAGCTTTGATCTTTGAAATATTTTCCTATAAGCACCAATAGCTCTGATACCAATTGTTGGGATTAAAGATAGAGTAACTGAGAGGGGGGGGTGAATCAGTTACAAACAAAAATTAATCCACAGATCCCTTAGATGTCTTAAAGATCTAGTTACTACTGATACTTGGTAAACAATGTTGTAACTTAGTAAATTAAATTATTACTTATTTTCAAGTATTCATGTATGTAACTGACAACAAAGTGAACACAAGAGACACCAGATTTAATGTGGAAACCCAATATGGGAAAAACCACCAAGTAACTAGTCACCAATTTTTCACTCTTCTGAAGTGAGCCCTATTAGGAGCCAACCCTATTAAAGGCTACAATACACACTGTTAGGTGTGACCCTGTTAGAGGATTTAATCACCCTATTAGGAGTGGTATTGCTAGAGGTCTTTAGAACAATTCAACTGAACTATCACCTTGTTAGAGGATTTACAAAATGGTTGTTAAATCAACTATGTTAAGACATTTGAAATCACTAGTATAATGGTTAGAAAGCAACAATGAATTGACTTGAACAAGATGCAACTGAATTGCTAGTTACAAGTCTCTATTCAGCATCATTAGATCCTCCTTGATCAAATATGGATCTATTGCTCCTCAATGATCTCTGATCATCCTTCAAATCTGCTTCCACAATAATCAGTCTTCATATCACCTTAATTCCACATTCTTTCACACTTACAATTCGCAACTTGACCTCTTACTTATACCATTCAGATTGTCAAGTTGGCTCATTCACATGTTACATTTACCAATAAACCATACATCAGTCAGCTATAGATATTACTCTGAACAAATAAACAATATTTCATAAAATAATGAAATCCTTTACTGGCCAACCCTACTTGGTAAATACTTCTTCTAGAAATTTCCTGAGTTAACCTTCTTGACTTGGTTAACATTGTAATATCCTTAAAATCCTTTGGCTGCCAAGTTTACTCGATAAGAATTAAATACCATCGGTAAGAACTGCTTCTTCCAAATTACCTTTGATGACCGAGTGAGCTCAGTAAGAACTGCTTCTTCCAAATTACCTTTGATGACCGAGTAAACTTGGTAAGAACTATTTCTATCACATTTTCTTCATTACCGAGTGAGCTCAGTAAGAACTAAATTTATTTGATTGAAATCTCAGTAAACATTGTCCTTTGTCTAGCTAACCTTCTGAGCTCAGTAGACACTATCATTTGCCTTGCTAACCTTCTGAGCTCGGTAGACACTATCCTTTTCCTTGCTAATCTTTTGAGCTCGGTAGACACTATCTGATGACTGATATGACATTTGTGTGACATCAAAGACAACACACAATTGAACAATTGTATCCAACATGTGTCTATATTGCCTTTGGGTTTAGTTGATACTTGTGTCTAGATACCCTTTGAGATAGTTTGCTTTTAGGTGATTCCTTGAACCTAGATGTTGGTTTTGACTTTTGAGTTTGTTATCATGTTTGGGACTTGAGTTTATCTCCTCGGCACAAAAAGAGTGGGCCATTTAGGTTCCACGAGGTCAGGTGGTAGTGCTTTTTCTTATACCATTGAGATTTGATCATTGGATGTCATTGCTAGATGTGTTTATATAGATGTTCCTTTCTATTTGATCTTGTATTCATGATGGATGGCTATACTCTTAAGTGTATTGTATTTTATTTCATGGATCTTACGAGATGATGTAATTTATTTCATGATGTATATTATTTCAGCCTTTCATACCTTGTGACTTGTACAGTGGATGATTGTGCATTCTATTTATTTCCAAGTGGCATTTTATATAATTGTATACTATTTATATGGATTTGTACTTGTAGTTATTCTTTAATATGGATGTGTTATATATTAGATTTAGTATTAATTAAACTTAAATGTAATTCAACGACATGGGATCCTTAAGAATTGCAATTTGTTTATGATGGTTTTTATGTATGTGAGTTGATGCTTCCACTATTATTTTATCTCTTATTGTTATTACATCCACTATATTATCTATTTATGCTATTATCTTTCAAAAAAAAATGTTTGACAAACTTAGTGAAACTTTAGGTTAATTTTTTTTGGGTTCCTTGGCAAGGCGTTACAGGCTTGCTTGTAAAAATATAAAAAGGCCTTCCACAACCTCCACAAACCATATTTACAACATGTACAGAATCTGTTACTTTGTATCCAAGATCCATGGTGTTTAGACCAAGGACACTCAAGCTATAGCCCATTTCATTGTTGCTATCCAAAACTAGATAGCAGGATCAGCAAAAAAAAACAATTTTCTATACCCTATTAAAAGCTTACTTGAAACCAAAAAAATCACACATAGATTCAAGAAATATTTACAAGATTCTATTTTTTTTTAAAAATTCCTCTATTCAATCTAAAAATCCAATCAAACACTCCAGAAATGCTCAAACTGCTCAAAAATTGTCCTACTATTGAATGTTGTTTGTACATCCAACTGTCCAACCCCTAAAATTGAGTTTGAAAAGTCTTAAATAGACTTCCTCTATCCTCCTACCTTTAATTTTGATTCATAAATACCCTAATTCATTTATTTTCAAAACTATTTGAAAAGTTATCATGCAATTTTTCAAAATTTCAAAGTTGTCAATGCAACTTTTTGATAACTTTTGCAATTTTGCTCTTAGACTCTCCAAACTTGCAAAGAATGTTATCAAACCTTCTAGGATAACCTTAGAACTCCTAAATACCACATTTTCATACTCCTTTCCTCCTTTTAAGGCATTTTTCCTCTTATGTAATTTTCCCCTTATCGAGACCTAATTGACAAATTTAGACTCCTAATCAAAACTGTATCAATCCAAACCACCTAAACACATCTTGGTACTTTATTTCTAGTCCTTATTACCCCAATGGTTGGTTAAACTATTTACAAACCAAAACTACTCTTAGGGTTTTACCTTTCCCTAGGTGCTCCTACACAATTCTCCCCCTGCATGGATAAACCTAAGGTACTACTAGAGATAGGAGCTCCTTGTTGATGCCTAATTTGTTAAAGTCACTTTCAAAAACCCAAGTTTCCTTAGCCTCAATTAAATCCATCCATTTTACAAAATTTTCCTTGTAGACCTTGTTTCTTGTGCTCTTCTTCACTCTAGAATCCAAGATCTTCTCAACCTATGGTTGCTTCTTTTTCAGGTACCTTCATGTCTAAAACATCTTTTTTTAACTCTTCCTGATGCTCTATTTCATCCAACTTAGGACCTTTGTAAGGTACTAAGTCTTTCTCATTGAAAATTTGGGAGAGAGCCATGTCCTTGGGTAGATCTATTTTATAAGCATTGGGTCCATACTTCTCAAGGATTTTGCATGGCCTAATCCTTCTCATCTGTAACTTGCTACGGATTCTTTTTTGTTACCTGGCCTTGTTGAGGTATACCATCACCAAGTATCCTACTTGAAACTAAAACTCTCTTATCCCCTCATCTTTCTTCTCCTTTAACCTTTGATTGGCTTCCATTAGAGTTTGCTTGACCTAGTCATGTACCTCTTTCATTGATTTCACAAAGTCATCAGCTTGTGTACTAACCTTGTCGTGTGAAGCTAGGTCCCTCAATTCTATTATGCCTCTTCGGTGGGTACCATATATCACTTGGAAAGGACTTAGCCCTGTTGTCCTATTCTTGTTATCATTGTATGCAAATTCAACTTGAGGAATAACTTGTTCCCAACTTTTTCCATACTCCCTGGTAAGACACCTTAGTAGGTTGTCAAATACCCTATTTATTACCTTTGTTTGACCATCATTTGTAGGATGATAGGCAGAGCTATGTGCTAAATTTTTTCCAAGCCTTTTCCACAAGGTCTTCCAAAAGTGCCCCATTAATTTGACATCACTATCAGCTACTATGCTTCTTGGCAAGCCATGTATCCTAACCACCTCCCTAAAGAATAGATTGGGAACATTACTAACATTCTATGTTGTCTTGTATGGTATGAAGTGAATTATCTTGTTGAACCTATCTACTACCACAAATGCATTATCCATCCATGTCCTAGTACTTGGTAATCCCACTATGAGGTCCATGGTGATGCATTCCCAAGGCTTATTAGAATAGGGAGAGGTTGGTAGAGCCCTACATTAGATGAAGTCCCTTTTCCTTCTAACATATAGTGCATTACTCCACATACCTTCTAACATCTCTCTACATTTTAGACTAGAAATAAAATCTTTTTACAAGATCCAAAGTCTTATTAAGACCAAAGTGTACACTCATGCTCCCATTGTTCTTCTCTTGTATGAGGTTTTCTCTCATGGATTCCCTTGTGATGCACAACTATTGTCCTTTGAACAATATTCTATTCTACAATGTGTATTCTACAAAATCCCCATGGAAATAATTAGCAAAGTCAATACATACCTTGTAAGCCTCTGAGAAATTAGTGTCCTCCTCATATAGGTCTTTGAAACCACCTAAGCCAATGCTCTATAACTTGACTTCTTACATTGTCAGCAATGTCTTGCTCAAAGCATATGCCACCTTGTTGTTTGTCCCCTTCTTATGCTTGATAGTAAAAGTATAGGACTACAAGAACTCCATCCATTTTATGTGTATCAGACTTAACTTCTCATGTGAGTTGATAAAACTCAAAGCCTGGTTATCTATGAAGACAACAAACTCCTTAGGTAAGAGGTAATGCATCCACTTCTTAAGGGCTTGGACAAGTGCATAAATCTCTAGGTAACTACCTTGTCTTGGCTTCCTTCAATCTCTCACTAAAAAATGCTACTGGTCTACTCTCTTGACTCAATACAGTCCCAACTGTTATGTTACTAGCATCACACTCCACCACAAATGATCTCTCAAAACTAGGTAGAACCAAGATAGGTTGGGTTTCTACCTCCTTCTTCAATCTCTCAAAACTCTGATCTATAGGTTTGGTCGACACAAATTTAGTCTTCATGCCCCCTTTGATTGTGTCCATCATAGGTGCATATATTTCACTAAACCTCCTCACAAACTTTCTATAGAATTGTGCTAAGCCATGAAAACTCCTAATCTCAATAGCAGATCTAGGTGTAGGCCGACTCAAAATAGCCTCTACCTTGTCCTTATCCATCTTAAGATTTCCTTGGGATACTACAAACCCCAAATACACCAATTCCTCTTTCATGAATTCACTCTTTTCCAAGTTTATTGTCAACTTTTCCTCCTTCAACTTCCTCAATACCAACTCTAGGTCTCTCATGTGTTCCTCCTTGGTCTTGCTAAAGATGAGAATATCATCTAGGTATACCACAAGAAACACCCCAATGTAATCCTTCAAAACCTCATTCATGACTCTCATGAAGGTACTTGGTGCATCGGTAAGGAAAAATGACATTACCAACCACTCATAGAGACCCTCTATATTCTTAAATGTAGACTTCCATTCATCCCCTTATTTCATCCTAATTTGATAGTATGCACTTTTTAGATCAATTTTGGAGAAGTACCTAGCTCCACCTAGACATTTCATCGGGTCTTTTATCCTAGGAATATGAAACCTATCCCTAATTGCGATTCTATTAATTTCCCTAGAATTTGTACCCATTATCCACTTACCTCCATTTTGGGGTGCTAAGACCACTAGTACCACACATGGACTGATGCTCTTCCTAATTAGCCCCTGATCGAGCAACTCTTGAACTTGCCTTGCAATCTCCTTATTTTTCTCTAGAGTCATCTTGTATGCATCTTTGTTTGGCAATGATGCTCCTGGTATGAAGTCAATCTAATGACTTATGGCCCTCTTAGGTGGTAGAGTAGGAGGTGTTCCATCACAAATGATGTCTTTAAACTAGTCCAATAGCCCTTGCACTTCTGCAAGTATAGGTGTGGATGTTTTTATCTCCTCCTCCTTAGGCTTTAGCATAATAGCATAACCTACTCCTTCACTCTCCTTCAAGTCCTTAAGAAATTCCTTTCCACTCATGAGACTAGACTTTAGCAGTAGACTTCTTCACCTTGTCTTCTTCCACTATGGACTAGATTATATATGTTACACCATCCTTTTTAAAGGAATACTTGTTCTCCTTCCCATGATGCACTACCTCCCTATCATATTTCCAAGCTCTTCCAATAGTAGGTGACAAGCATCCATGGGAAGCACATCACACAAGATCCTATCTTGCTACTTGCCAATAGTAATGTTTGCCTACACTTGTTCATTCACTGGGATGTTTTGTCCTTTATTCAACCATGTCACTCTGTAAGGACATACATGTGGAATCTTGGTCAACCCAAGCTTTTGTACTGCCTCCTCAAACAAAACATTATCAGTAGACCCTGAATCTATGATTACCTTGCACACTTTGCCCAATATTTTGCATGTTGTCCTAAACAATGCTCTCCTCTACTTAGGCTCATCTTTGACTCGCTCTTTAACCAATATCCTCCTCAACATGAGGTTTTCACATTTCTCCACATCAAGTTCCACTTCTCCTTCCTTCTGATTGTCCTCTTCTTGAACATAGGTGATGTTCTTTTCCCCATAAGAAGATGATGCCTTCTTTGGACATTTGTAAAAATGGTATCCCAACTTACTATAGTTGTAGCACTTCATGTTGCTAAAGTGTGATCCTTTATTGTTGTTACCATATTTTCCTTTGCCACAATTGTTGGACCCTTTGCCTCTACTAGAGCCTCCTCTCTAACTAGTTTCATTGGTTTTCTCACTCCACTTAGAGTCCCCATAGCTTCTCTACTCATTACTCCTCCTATTAGAGCCTCCCCTTTAGCCACCCCTAAAATCTTTTCCTCTACCCCTATTCTTGGAGCTTGAGTCTCCTTTCTTCCTCAGTTTTCCTTCCACCTTCCTAGCCATTTGAAAACAACCTTGAAGAGTGGTGAGGCTAAATAAACTCAATTCATCTTGGATGGACCATTTAAGGCCATTCAGGTACCTAGCCACCTTGATGTTGTTTGCTTCTTGCACCCTTGATCTTAGTGCTAACTTCTGAAACTCCTTAGTATAAGTAGCCACATCAAGATATTTCTGCTTGAGATTTTGCCTTTGCTTATGAATTTGAATCTCATAATCCTCTGGTAGATATGTTTCTTTGATCTTTTCCACCATTGCTTTCCAATTAGCTATAGGTTTCTTTCCCTCACTTCTCCTTTCTTCTTGCACAGACTTCCACCATGTCAAGGCTTGGCCTTTCAATCTAGACTTTGCAAACCTCAACTTTTAGACCTCTATTGTCCCTTCACACTCAAAGTAGTTCTCAATGCTTTCCAACCATTCTAAGACTACCTCTACATCCATCTTGCCACAAAATAAGAAAAAATTCGCTAGACTCTTCCCTCCAAATGTCTTGAGGGCTTTTAGGAATGGTTTCTATTCATCAATTGCAAGATTTGGTTCTAGTATCTCATCCTCCAAACTCACCTTTTCTTTACCCTTGCTGAAGTCTTCATCTTTCTTAGCTTGGGTTGCATCCTCTATCTCGTTCATAATATCCTTCACCTCCTCTAGGGCCTCATCTAGAATCCTGGTCTTTTCTTCTAAGAGCTTCTTCTTCTTATCTACTTCCTTTTCCAACTCTGCATTGGTAACCGTCTTGGAAGATCTGCTTGATTTAGTGGAATATAGCATACCACCACAAGCCTAATCTTATGGCTCTGATACCACTTTGATGAGGAGCTTCTTCAACTAAGAGCTTTCTAGCTCTTCTCAAGCTACCCCTAGCCCACTGTAAGGTTTTCTCTCCCAACCCTAATCTAGAGGATCCTTCTTCTATCCCCTTGCCCAAGAAACTCTCCCAACAATTCAAAACTCAATGTCATTCTGATGGGAACACAACCCAACAACCAGAATAGACACAATAGAAAGGGGAAATATATTAACTAAGAAAATAAGCTGGTACAAACAGTGCAGAGAAAATAAACTCAAAACATGCCCTGCGGGCTTACAATAGCATAAATCTGGAGAATATTTCTCCTTTTAGCACCTCCTCTCAAGCTCCAATCCGAACTGCCTTTTACAATGCCAGAAATCTCCTTAAATAGACCCCGGAGGGTTAAGGACTAGGAGTACATTCTAGAAAGTGCTAGTAGGCATCCACCGACAAAATAGAAGGTTTCGGAAGCTGCGTTAGAAGTCGGTGCAATTCTAGAAGAATCCAAAAACGGTAGCCGAACTTCCGGGAGGCATAACTTTTGAACCGTAACTCCGATTGACAAACCGTTTACATTTTCGGAAAGCTCTCGAAGCGCTCTATAGCCCTATGGACAAGCTTGGCTTGTCCCCCATTTTTCGACCCTTTTCGAGGTCATTTAATGCCCCAAACCTGACTCTGAAGCATTCTTAGGGGGTCTCCAAAACCCGAAAAACTGCAATAACTTTCAAACCGTGGGGCCTTTTGACCTGATTCTTTTTCTGGAATGCTCTAAATCTCGATTACATTCATCTGGCCAAGTCACACCTTCTAGGTCACCAAAATGATGGTCAAATTGCATGCTCCTATTTTTTCGAGATTTTTAAATGCACTGATAGTTGAACTATGAGAGTTGGAACCTTTATTTGAGCCAAATGGGTATCCAAAAATGTAAAGACATAAAATAGAAACTAAGTCTAACTACATTTTTTTGGGTGACACAAGATTGCCCTTATACCTCTGGATGCTCCTGCACCAGACACCCAGGGTAGATTGAAAAGTGACCCTGTCACTTTATGGATGGTAGAGGAAATCCCAAATGGGAAACCTCAGATGCTGAAATCCAAGTTGAGTCCTCGATTGGCCGTCCTTTCCATTTGACCAAATACTCTTCATACTGTCTGTTTCTGGTACTCCTACCCACACGATGATCTAGAATGTCTTCTATCTCCTCCTTCTTAGAAGCAGGAATTGGACATGGCTCTAAAACTAGCTCCTCATCAGCACCATCATCATGATACTCTGTCAAATCTGCAATGTTGAAAATGGGAGAAATGTGAATACCATCTGGTAGCTCCACCTCATATGCATTTCCTGAGTTATGTTTCTTCAAAATTTTGCAGGGGCCAAATTTCTTCATTTTCAGCTTGTTGTAAGTACCAACTGGAAATCTTTCTTTTCGTAAGTGCACCATGACAAGATCCCCTACTTGGAATTCCTTATGTCTTCTCCTTGCATCAGCCCTAGCTTTATACTCTTGATTCATCTTGGTTATGTGTGCTTGAACCTCCTCATGTAGACGCTTGATGTGTTCAGCAAATTCCTCAGCTTCAGCACTTGTTCTCTCCCCTTGTTCTATCTTCCTCAATTCTGGTGCAGTCCTTGGGCTATTTCCATATACAATTTGAAATGGTGATTTTCCAGTACTCCTATTTACAGAGTTATTATAAGAAAACTCTGCCTGTGGTAGAATCAAATCCCATCCCTTGGGCTTATCCCCAACTAAACATCTCAGCAAATTGCCCAAACTTCTATTTACCACTTCTGTTTGGCCATCAGTCTGTGGGTGATGCGTGGAACTGAATTTCAAGTCTGTTCTCAACTTCTTCCACAATGTCCTCCAGAAATACCCCACAAATTTAGTATCTCGGTCAGAAACTATACTTCTTGGAAGACCATGTAGTCTTACCACCTCCTTGAAAAACAAGTCTGCAATATGGACAGCATCATGAGTTTTGTGGCATGGAATGAAATGTGCCATTTTGGAGAACCTATCAACCACCACGAATACTGAGTCATTACCCCTTTGGGTCCTTGGCAATCCAAGAACAAAATCCATACTTATGTCCTCCCATGGCCTTGATGGAACAGGCAATGGCTGATATAGGCCAGTATTTTGACTAAACCCCTTGGCCACTTGACAAACCTGGCAACTCTGTACAAACTTCTTCACATCCTGTGTAATTTGAGGCCAAAAATAATGTTCTCTAAGAATGGCAATGGTCTTATCCCGACCAAAATGTCCTGCCATCCCTCCACTGTGTTTCTCCTTAATCAGATTTTCCCTCATGGAACTCCTTGGAATGCACAATTGACTACCTTTGAACAACATGCCATCCTAAATCAAATAGTCTAACCACTTGGTTCTATCTACAGCAACAGGTTCTTTACAAGCTTTCCATGCTTCAGCAAAATCAAGATCCTCAGGGTACAAATTCTTGAGTTCATCAAACCCAACTACTTCAACCTGCATTGTTGTAAGCAACAATTGTCTCCTACTTAATGCATCTGCAACCCTGTTAGATTTTCCACTTCTATGCTTTAACACAAATGTATAACTCTGCAAGAATTCTACCCACTTCATATGCCTCTGATTCAACTTACCTTGGCTATTTAGGTACTGTAGCGCCTGATGATCAGTATACAAAACAAATTCCTTTGGCAATAAATAATGCCTCCATTTCTTTAAGGCTTGAACTATTGCATAGAACTCTTGATCATAAACAGAATACTTCTTCTTTGCATCATTCAATTTTTCACTACAATATGCAATAGGCTTACCTTCTTGGCTTAATACAGCCCCAATAGCACTACCACTAGCATCACAATCCACCTGGAATACTTTTCTAAAATCTGGAAGTGCCAACACGGGCTGTTCAGTCACCTTCTTCTTCAGCAATTCAAAACTTCTCGCAGCTGCTGCAGTCCATTTGAACTCTTTTCTATCCCCTCTTATTGTATCAGTTAGAGGTGCACATATGCCACTGAAATTCTTAATAAACTTCCTGTAAAAACTAACCAGACCATGAAATGATCTTACCTCAGTAGCAGACCTTGGAGTAGGCCATTCCAAGATGGCTTTTACCTTTTCTGGATCCATTTTGAGACCTTCAGGTGATATAACAAATCCCAAATAGACTAACTCCCTTTTTGCAAAGACACACTTCTTTAGATTAATTAACAATTTCTCTTCCCTTAGCCTTTCAAAGACACTACGAATATGCAGTAAATGTTCTTCCAAAGTCTTGCTGAAAATTAAAATATCATCCAAATAGACAATAACAAATTTTCCCAAGAACTTCTTAAGTACCTCATTCATGAGCCGCATGAAGGTGCTTGGGGCATTCGTCAATCCAAAGGGCATGACTAACCACTCACAAAGACCCTCCTTGGTCTTGAAGGCTGTTTTCCACTCATCTCCTTCTCGAATCCGTATCTGATGATAGCCACTCTTCAGATCTATCTTTGTGAAGTACTGAGCTCTACTCAAGCAGTCCATAAGATCATCCATCCTTGGTAAAGGAAACCGGTACTTGATGGTTATCCTATTTATAGCTCAAGAATCTGTACACATCCTCCACTCTCCATCCTTCTTTGGTGCAAGTACTGCAGGTACTGCACATGGACTCAGGCTCTCTCGAATCAAGCCCTTCCTCAACAGCTCCTGAACCTGTCTATTTAGCTCCTCTGTTTCAGTAGGAGTCATCCTATGAGCAGCCTTGTTAGGCAAACTAGCTCCTGGAATCAGATCTATCTGATGACTGATTTGCCTTACTGGTGGCAATCCATCTGGAACATTATCAGAGATAATATCTCCAAATTCTCCTAGTAAATCTGAAACTTCCAATGGTATTTCACTACTACCTTCTTTATCTTTCCTAGGAATCAAAGCATAGCACATACGCTGATGTTTCATGCCATCTAAAAACTTCCTTCCATCAACAAGACAAATCCTAGCACTGCTACATACCTTTTCACCTTCCTTTTTCATGGGCTTCAATTTGTGGCAAACTCCATCCTTTGTCAGAGAGTATGTGTTTGCATGTCCATCATGTATTGCATGTCTATCAAACTGCCATGGTCTACCCAACAATAGATGGCAAACATCCATCGAAATAACATCACAGAGGACTTCATCATGGTAACTACCAATTTTGAATTTTACTAAACATTGTTCACTTACCAGGACCTTATGATCATCTTTTACCCAAGAAATCCGATAGGGCTGGGGATGTTTCTCCCTCTTGAGCTTCAGCTTAGAGACCATCTCTTCTGATACCAGGTTATCAGTGCTACCACCATCAATGATCACATCACAACATTTATCCTCACACTTGCATCTAGTACGGAACAAACTCCTCCGTTGTCCTGGTTCATTCTCACCACTTAGTAGGACTCTTTCATTTACCAAGGCCTCTCCTCTTTCTGCATCCTCTGAATGTGATGATTGTGCATCCTCATCCACATGAGCAACCCTAGCTTGGCCCTCAGCTCTCCTATCTGTCCTTCCTTGTCGTTGAGGGCATTCAAAGGCATGATGACCTTCTTCATTGCAATGGAAACAGGTACCACGGAAGCCTCCTCTTCCTTGTCCACGTCCTCTACCTCTTCCTCTTTGATTTCCAAAGTCTTGATCACGGGAGCGGTTGAAACCCTCATTCCTCTGGTTCCTGCTAGTACCCTCATCTTCATTTTTCTTTTGAGTTTCATTGCGGCCTCCAGATGATCTACCGCTTCCCCTTCCTCCTTGACCTCGCCCTCTTTGTCTTCCTTCAAACCTTTTACTCAGCTTCTCTTCAACTCGTAGGGCAAACTGGTATGCTTCTTCCACGCTGGTCATTCTTACCAGACTTAGTTCTTCCTGGATGCTAGGTCGTAACCCACTGATATAACGAGCAACCTTCTCCTTATTTGCTTCTGCATGCCCCGCTCTAATCAGGAGTCTGTAAAACTCCTCTGTATATTCTTGGACTGATCTTCCTGCTTGCTTTAATCCATGCATCTTTTTAAACAGATCAAGCTCGTAGTCCACAGGAATGAACTGCTTCTTCAATTTGTCCACCATGCGATCCCATCTTGTGATCTTCTCCTTTCCTCTTCTAAGTCTTTCCAGTTGAACCTCTTGCCACCAGATTTTGGCATGGCCTTTTAGTTTGGCCTTTGCAAACTTAACCCTATCTGGGTCCCTTATATCCTCATACTCAAAGTATTCGTCCAGTTCATTGATCCAATCGATCAACTCATCTGGTTTCAAATTTCCCAAAAATATACCCACTTCAATTGTAGGTCTTTTCCCAAACCTAGAAATGGCCCTAAAAAGCCTTTCCTCTACAGGATTCAGAACTTCCCCGTCAACTTCCATTACTTCCTCTTCATTGTCATCCTCACTATTGTCATCTGCGGCAATATTTGCTCCTCTACGAAGCTCCTCTTGCAATGCTTGTACCTGTCTCTGGAGGGCTCTAACCTCCTCAGGATCAACAGCTCTGGCCCTTCCACCACGCTCTCTTCGTGGAGGCATCTTCTAACTTGAACCCACAACCACACAGTCCTGGTGCAAACTGCCTCACAGTCGGCGCTCTGTCTACACACTCAGGAAAACCGGCTCTGATACCACTTGATGGGAACACAACCCAACAACCAGAATAGACACAATAGAAAGGGGAAATATATTAACTGAGAAAATAAGCTGGTACAAACAGTGCAGAGAAAATAAACTCAAAACATGCCCTGCGGGCTTACAATAGCATAAATCTGGAGAATATTTCTCCTTTTAGCACCTCCTCTCAAGCTCCAATCCGAACTGCCTTTTACAATGCCAGAAATCTCCTTAAATAGACCCCGGAGGGTTAAGGACTAGGAGTACATTCTAGAAAGTGCTAGTAGGCATCCACCGACAAAATAGAAGGTTCCGGAAGCTGCGTTAGAAGTCGGTGCAATTCTAGAAGAATCCAAAAACGGTAGCCGAACTTCCGGGAGGCATAACTTTTGAACCGTAACTCCGATTGACAAACCGTTTACATTTTCGAAAAGCTCTCGAAGCGCTCTATAGCCCTATGGACAAGCTTGGCTTGTCCCCCATTTTTCGACCCTTTTCGAGGTCATTTAATGCCCCAAACCTGACTCTGAAGCATTCTTAGGGGGTCTCCAAAACCCGAAAAATTGCAATAACTTTCAAACCGTGGGGCCTTTTGACCTGATTCTTTTTCTGGAATGCTCTAAATCTCGATTACATTCATCTGGCCAAGTCACACCTTCTAGGTCACCAAAATGATGGTCAAATTGCATGCTCCTATTTTTTCGGGATTTTTAAATGCACTGATAGTTGAACTATGAGAGTTGGAACCTTTATTTGAGCCAAATGGGTATCCAAAAATGTAAAGACATAAAATAGAAACTAAGTCTAAGTACATTTTTTTGGGTGACACAGGATTGCCCTTATACCTCTGGATGCTCCTGCACCACATTCCCCAAGTTCACCCAATATGCATTCTTTGGCTTAGTTTTCCAAAACTTCACTAAAATGTACCAAGTGCCCCAAAAACAAGGTTGAATCCTCCCACTATTGTTCTTATCTCAATTCCTATCTTTATACACCATCCTTCAAAGGTTTTCTCTCACAACCCATCAATTTGACTAGTTAGGCCTTGTAGCCCTAAGAGCCCCTTTTAGTCCTCCTAGAAATAAGGAAAATGCTATAAGTCACAGGATCCCTTAACAAGGCACCTTGGTATATACTAGTATTTTTTTTCACATGACCAATCCTTGAAGATTTTTTAGGTCTTGGCCTCTAGTAACATTCGTACAGTATGGACAGAAAACCCTACTTTCAAAGGTTTTGAGAGCAATGTTGGTGTTTCTTCCTCCAAAGGTGTCAAACTCCTCATTCAAACTCCTCCTTTGAGTTCTACTACCTTCATACACTACTCCTACATTTCCATGTCAAGATTGATCCATATTAATCCAATGTTCCTCACAAATTGTTTTACAAGCTTCTCTTTGCACATTGCCAAGCTTGTCTACTTGTCTAGGGCTCACTTGTAAAAATAGAAAAAAGCTTCTCACAACCTCCACAAACCATATTTACAACATTTGTAGAGGTTATTTCTTGGTCTCCAAGAGACATGGTGTTTAGATCAAGGACACTCAAGCCATAGCCCATTTCTTGGTTGCTATTCAAAACTGGATAGTAAGATCAGCAAAAACAAATAATTTTCTATACCCTATTAAAAGATTACTTAAAACCAAAAAAATAACACACAGATTCAAGAAATATTTACAAGATTCTATTTCATTAAAATTAGTCCTCTATTCAATCCAAAAATCCAATCAAACACTCCAAAAATGCTCAAACTGCTCAAAAATTGTCCTACTATTGAATGTTGTTTGTATATCCAACTGTCCAACCCCTGGAACTAAGTTGGAAAAGTCTTAAATATAATTAATTTTTCCTTCTATCCTGCATTTTGATCCATAACTACCCCAATTTGTTGATTTTCAAAACTGCCTTAAAAATTGTCATGCAATTTTTCAAAATTGCAAAGTTGTCAATGCAACTTTTTGACATTTTTTGCAATTTTTCTCCTAGACTCTCCAAACGTGCAAAGAATGTTACCAAACCTTATAGGATGACCTTAGAACACCTAAAGACCACCTTTACATACTCCTTTCCTCCTTTTAAGGAATTTTTCCTCATTTTTTCTCTTACGCAATTTCCCCTTATCAGGACCTAATTGACAAATTCAAACTCCTAATCAAAAATGTATCAATCGAAACCACCTAAATACATCTTGGGATTTTATTTCTAGTCCTTATTACCGAAATAGTTGGTTAGACCATTTATAAACCAAAATTAGGCTTAGGGTTTTACCTTTTCCTAGGTGCTCCTACAACATCTAGCATGGACATCACTTTAGATCCAGCCATTGTTTGCAATAAATGATCCTTATTGGGAAAGGCATAGTTGTCCTTTAAAGATGCCTAATTCAAATTCTTGAAATCCACACAAATTCTAATCTCGCCATTCTCTTTTTTAATAGGTACAATATTGGCTATTCATGTCGAATGGTGTATGGGATAGATAATTATTGCTTCTAGCATCTTGTTAACTTCCCTAAAGATGGCATCTGAGACCATAGGGTTGTAGTTATGATGCTTTTTTTAAAGGGAGTAGCTTCAAGCCTGAGGGAATTTATGAATCCAAGCTTAGTAGGTTATTGAGAACTACAACTGAATCAAGGTTGTGCTTGAATCCACCATTCCTAAAATTTTTTAGGTCCTCATATCCCCAAGCGAATACATCCTAGTATTCTGATAGAAATCCTTTTTCTTTTTCTCTTTCTTCCTTTGAGTAGTTGCTACTTTTATTAACCATCTTAGGTTTATATTGGGTGCCTGTGTTCATTCCTTCATATTCTTTGGAAGTTCCACCTTTCCTTCCCCTTTTCCTTTTGATAAATACATCATGCCTATCAAATAGTTTCTCAAGGGAAATAAGATATCAGAGGATCTTGTTACCTTTGAGTTGCTCAGCTCCAAACCCCAACTCCTTTTTGTTTTCAGGGGAGAAATCTCTATAGAAATTTTTTCTTCCTTCAAAGTATTGATTACTGAAAGGTTTGGACCCTTACAGGAAAGACTAGATCTATTTATCATTATTGAAAACTTGTCACATTTCAACGTTGTCAGGAATGTTGAGTCTGAATAAGACTTCAACCTTGTACTCATTATCTATGAATTCTAGATGCAAAAGTAAAAGTGAGGATGAGGTAGCTAACAAATTCACCCTTGCATTTTGTTCCCTTGGAACAGCTTGTATTGAGAAGGCGTCCAGATCCTCGATCTCATCCCAGACCCTATTTTTGTAATTCCTGAGCCTTGCATTCTTCATAGCATACTGAGCTCAAACTTGCTTAACTATTAACTCTGAATCTCCTTGAGCTCTTAATACTTTCACTCCTCTCTTCTTTGTAGCAATAATGCCTAACAACAAGGCTTCATACTCTATTGTATTGTTGTTTTTTTTAAATTACAGCTTGTATGCAAGCTGAGTTACATCTCGATCTCGGGATACAAGCACCACGCCGACTCCAGACCTAGTAGTAGAACAACTGCCATCAAATTCTAGGGTCCAAATCTTTGGTTCACTAAGAGGTTCTGGTTGTTCTTCTAAATAATTGAAGTCAGAGAACATGTAATTTTTGAACTCCATCTCTTGATATAGGATCTATGCCTTACGATCATCGAACTTCAAGACCATGAAGTTGTCCTTTTCCTTGCGTTCCAACTTGATTTTCTTGTTACCTATGGGAACTATACCATGAGAACAATCCATCTTGATTTCCCCTCCCATGTCTCTATAGAAGTGTCTACTTAAAAGAATACCTTAGCTAGTCAGAATGTCAACTACTAGGATGGCCAGCTTCATTCTCTTTGTAGGGTGTGTGACCAATGCTACTTGTGCATCTTTCACTTGTCCTCATAGAGGGACCTTCTTTACATCCATGGAATAGAAACATCCAAACATTTTGGTAAGGGTCAAGCCAAGAGCATGAGCAACAGAAGAGGGCATGGTGTTGTCAAAAGTTCTAGAATCAATTATGTAGTTACTAAGCTTATGACCATTTACATATAAGGACACATAAAATGAATTAGACTTCTGACCAGGGGAGGTAGCCAAAATCAATGCTTCTTCTTCTTTGAAGAGTTAAGGAAAGACATGCTCTTCATCAACTAGTGGGTTGCTATTCAATTGGGGTTGGTCATTGCTAATGGTAGAATTGACATTAGGCTAAGTTTTGGCATTAGCATCACTCTTACAATAATCTGTTAGTTTTTGCAATTCAGCAGGATGAGTTTTGAGATAGTCAAGGGGAGACACCTAGATACGAGCATCTTTAGAATATTGTATTATGTCAAATGAGGAATGAGATTTACTAATGGGCTCAAACTTTGTCTGCTCTTTCCTCCAAGATGAGGAAGTGGATGCTCCTATTGCACCTAGTGAAGGGCCAATAAAGGGCCATTGGTTGTATTCTGAGTAGGAACAGAGTTCACTTGATTCTTCTCTCTCTAACTTCTGGTTGCCACAGTCATCTGTATTCCATCTAAGGTGGCAAAGCAGCCACCTCTAACTTTTGAATATGATTCATACTCCAAAAATAATGTTCCAGAGTAGCCATGTAGAGTGGAATTGTCTTCACTTTCGAGGTACTCAATGGTTAGCTCATTACTAGTAGTGAACTTCTTATATCTATTAATTTCTAGACAAGAGTCACCATCATGATCTGCTCTTAAATGAAATATACACATATTTTTCTTCTTGGAAGGCACCTCAATAGCAAGCTTTTGCAATGCTTTGCCTTGATATGGCCTTCAGGAAATGTCTTGATATGGCTGTTGGAGCAAAGAAATGGGCTTCCCCATTTGTCTCTTAATGGAAATCATTCATTAGATAGCTTCTAAAGCATTTTTTCAGTATTATTGATTATGCCAGTAGCAGAGCTTGTTGAGGCTCTACTATGAATTTCTCTTTTCCATTGCCCGGTTGCTATCAAATCATCCTCTAATTCAATTTCCAAGGTCTGAGCAGCCAAGAAATTAGCCGCATGTGCACGTCTAATTTGAAAACTTATGTCAAGGGGCATGGACCTAATGAAGAACATTTTCTGGTTATCTACAATAGGCCTGCTCGTAGTAGGGATCGTATTGACCAACTTATTGAACTTTGCAATGAAGTCTCTAATAGGAACATTGGGTTCCTTCTTTATCTGGGTGAGTTGAGTCAATAGAGTCTGTTCATCTTCTGTACTCTAGTAGCATACTTCAAATCAATTTTGCATGTCATCCCAAGTCATGATACATCCTACTAGAAGGTGTTGAAACCAATCAGTTGTATTGTCAACCAAGGTTTCTACAAACATCCTCACTGTTACATCCTTATGTTGAGGAAAAATGACACTGCATGTGGAAAATAAAGTCACAATGTGCTCATCTATAGATACATTACCATCACCATTGAATTTGGGAAAATTCTTTTGAGAATCTCTAGGGAGGTCATTGTTGGCAGTAAGTCACAAAGGGCCAATAGCATTACCCTAGAGAATAGCCATCAAGGCAGGGAGGATAACTGGTATGGTCTAAAAAGTGATACTAGTAGGGGTAACTACTCCGTGAAGAGTGAGGTTGTTGCACAATGGTGGGATTTGAGTGTGGAATATAGGAGGTGAATATGAATGGCTACATATCCAAGAAAAAGGGTGAGGTGGTAGAAAAAGAGCACCACGGGTACCTTGATATACTAGATCCTGAGAGCGGGCTCTCCCTCTTCCTATAGGATCTTCCAATATAGGGAACTCAGCTTTCTAAAATTCTTCAAACACAAGGTCGACTTTCCTTTTACCACAAGTGATGTAGGTATCTGTAGAATCTAGGGTTAACTATCTTAGCTCACAATGGGTGTGATTCTATTAATCTTCTTTCCCATAAAACTCCCTCCCAATATGCAACATTTGCTTCCTCTCTTTCAAGGGCGAAGATTACTCTTCTATATTGGTCAAGGGACTTTCTCCTTTTTCAAGCGAGCGTATTCAACTAATTTATTATGTCTTCTTGTTCATCCTAGAAGAAAAGATTAGGTTGCACTACTGGAATTTGTCCTTCATGAGGCAACACCATTTTTTCTTATAAATTGCTATGCATGACTCAACTGTTTGAGTGCCACAAAGATAATCTCTAAGTTTCTTAGTAAAGCCACAAACATACTTACTTAAGAAAACTTAGGATGTGTGAGTATCGTCCCCAGTAGAGTCGCCAAAAACTATTGATTAATAGTTTGTCTTCCTTGATATTTTGCTTTATACCTTGACTCTTAGAGTACCCAATGGCTTTTGGAAAATAAAAAAGTTAACAACAGAATGGGTTGGTGTAGTAATCTATCAAAGACCCCTAAATTGAAAGGTACAGCTCCCTTTTGAATGCAAGATATGCAATAAATTTATTTTTTTTGGATTTGAGGGTATGCTCTTAACTAGAGAGAAGAAGAAGCAAAAATGAAGTTCCTCAACACTTTAAACAACCTAGACAATTGAAAAGGGGACTAACTCACAAGATGAAATCTATTATAACCTACAAGGCATTGAATGGAAATATGCATAACCAACTATGACAGTAGGAAGAAATGAATGGATGGTGAAATAAGTAACTCTTGGATTACACAGTTAGCTGATGTTTTGACAAACCCAGACTATCTATCTCTCAGCTACTCCACACACCAATTTATAGATTCCTTATGGAATGAACTATACTAAACACCCCAACTAATGTGTACAACATAGAGAATAAAATAGATTCTTATAATGAAGAAATAAGACATGCAATCTATTGAATGAAGGAAACAAAACCAAGTTCATTCACATTCATTCAATCTTCAACATTAGCACATTCATTCCATACACTACACTGAAACTAGATGAAAAGAAAAACTAGAAATGGACTTAGAGTCACACATAATAGTCCCAAGTATAGGGGTTTTCCTAAAGTAAGTTTTGTCAATCTTATTAACTTCTCAAAAAGTTACATATATAGGCCTTCTCAAAATGGTTAGTTAAAATAGATGATTGCATCACCAAGTCTTTTTGAATAGAATAAGTTAAAAATAGGACAAGCCTGAATCATTGTTCATTATAGAGACTGAAAAAATACCAATAATGGCTACAAAAAGAAGGAGAAGGAGAGAAAGATAGATGTCTGGAAGAAAAACAAAACAGCATACCTTTCTAGGAGTAACTGCATTAGCTCTTAGGATTTCATAGCATCAGTTACTTTGCCAAGTCCTTAACACTTGGGATGATTATGTTGTCAGTTTGAATCATTTAGTAGTTGTGCATCTCTGTTAGTTCATCTATTTTGGCACTTTTTAACTGGAGCTTCTTTGATGCCCTAGGTGCCATATGTTATAATATGATAGCCTAGAACTGTCATCATATTGCTTTCGCCACTTCACAACCCTCTTTCTTCATTAACCATGTTGACCCGCGAGAATGTGAAGACTTCTTTTAACTCCATATCACTTTGTCACAACTACTTACTACTCTCTTTTACTAACTGTGGCGATCAAGAGAAACTACTATTTAACATCCCTTCGTAGCATCAATGTGCTGAAATAAAATTGTTACTTAACCCTTGAGAACTAGTGAAAACCTTTGGACTGACCTTTTCATGACTTCGTTGTGGCTTATGGTTAAACTCTTTCATCACTTGCGATGCTGGGAAAACCATAATTTCTAACCTTCATCTCCACTTCGCAACTGCTACACATATAACACCTTTGAAGTGTGCGTTGTTGTGATGACTACACACTTAACCACCTAGGTTACTTCTCACAACTTTGTAACTCAACTTTAATCATATGGAATATAAGCTATGATGTTGCAAAATAGGGATTTTCGCTACTTCACAACTTGAAGTTGATATTTTACCAGGTTGCTTGCAATGGTGTGATAGCTATTGTTATTTAACTATTAAGTTGTCTTCGCAACTTCACAATCATAAAACTTAATAGCAACCTTCATCGCGTGAAGATGTGAAAATGAACCTTTCATTGCCTCGCCACCTTTGTAAATAATGCTTTATTGAAATAACAAGATATTGCTTCCTTTGATCACCTAACTCATTTAATCACCGAATTCCTTATTGCCAAAACCTATAGTGATGTAAGATCTCTCATTGCCATTCGCTTGGTTTTTTCTTCTACTTGGTTAATATGGTTCTTGCTTAACCTTTCTCTTTCTCTTCATTTACTGACCACCACTTCTATCTTGGTGTAACTCACTTATTACTTAGCTTTTTCACTTTCCAACTTCATTCCTTTCATACCAACCAAACTAGCTTACTTGTGCATCATCTCAACACTTCATCAAATCATGTAAAATAATCAAACCAATATTATATTGTCATAGACCACTTCATTAGTTGTCCAATTAGATTCACATACTTAACATCACTTCTATATCTCATCTTCTATCTTTGTCTTCCACTTTTATATTCAACGACCACATCCTTCAGATGATTTGCAAATTTACATGAATCAGTATTGTTAGTCAACTTGACATCACTAACAACATAACCACTGATCTAACTCTTATACATATATTTCATAGCTCAATTACTTGACCGTGTTCTTCATCAGCATCACTTCCATTTATCAACATCAATTGTGTCCAACACCTGAGTCGTGATTTGTTGAGGAAAGAAATTGTAACTTGTTTATGACATTTGGAATAGATTAGAAGCTCTTTATGAAGGTGACTAGTATGCAAAGAAAACTAAATTACAAAATTGGAAGAATATGCTTGAAAATGCTAAAATGTAGGAAAATGAATCAATAAGGTCATATTTTCAAAGAATATTAGAGATTGTTTTAGAAATCAAAAGTTGTGATGGAACTATTACAAAAGATGAACTAGTATGGAAAATTTTGAGTTCATTGCCTCCTTATGAGAATAAGGTAATAGCTATAGAGGAAATTATTACTGACACAAGTAGCTTTAACAGAGAAACATTGATTGGGAAGTTACAAGCATCTAAGTATAGACTAAAACATAATTAGACCAGGATAGAGATAGCCTTTAGAATTGGTGTACAAAAGAATGAAAGAACATTAACCAGGAGTGCAAGCACCAATGGAGATTATGCTTGAGAGTGGGCAATTATGCAAGAAGAAGAAAGGAAGATAGATGAAGCTATTGCACTACTCATGAAAAGAGAACCTAGAGTTGAGAAAGCTTTTGCTTATTAGACTTGTAAAGAATTTGTTCATTTTTCATATCAATATCCTAAAAGAGAAAAGAAGGTAAAACCTAGGAAGCCTTACAAGTCAAAGATTGCAAAAGATTGCTTCTTTGCTTATGAACATGGTGAATTCAATTTTAAAGAGATAAATTTTGTAGAAAGTGATGATGAAGATAATCATATAGAATTTTTCTATCAAGGAAGAAAGTCCTAAAAGAGAAGAAAAAGAACTAGTATCACACGTAGAAAAGAAAAAGTCAAATTGGATCATAGATAGTGGATACTTGCATCATATGATTGGTGATAGAAATAAGTTAGTTGAGTTTAACGCTTATGATAGTAGAGTAGTCAAAATTGGTAACAATGTGCCATGTCATATTAAAGACAAACAATCTATTAGACTTGATGGCAAAACTAACACTGAGGATGTCCACTTTGTTGATGGATTGAAACATGACTTGTTAAGTGTTGGACAACTTGTTGATAAGGTATATCTTTTGCAATTCACTGAGAAGGCATGCACAATCAAAGGTAATGATGATAAACTAGTTAGAATAGGTACAAGAAGTAAAGGTAATATTTTTCAATTGAATCCTACAGAGATGACTTGTCTGGTTGCTAAAGTGGATGATAGATGATTATCATTTAATATTTTGTCATATAAACTTTGATAATATTGTGAAGATTAGTGCTACTAATGTAGTAAGAGATCTACCTAAGATTGTGAAACCTTCTAACATGGTTTGCAAGGAATGTGTGATAGTTAAACAAAAGAATTATTTTCCGAGCAAGTTATTCTCTACATCAAGCGAATTGGAAATTGCGCACACAAATTTATATGGTCCTACAAGAACAACCGCATTTTATGGTGAAAAGTACTTTATTCATTTCATTGATGACTTTACAAGATTGATGTGGCTAGCATTTCTTAGAGAGAAATCTGAAGCAGTTGAGAAGTTTAAGATTTTGAAGGCTAAAGTTGAGAATGAATCAGGATTAAGAATTATATGTTTAAGATCAAATAATGGAGGGGAATTTACATCAACTCAATTCAACATATTTTGTGAGGATAATGGAATCAAGAGACAACTTTCAGCTCCTAAGACACCACAATAAAATGGGATAATAGAAAGAAAGAATATGTCAATTAGTGAAGTAGATCCTAAAAAGATAGATTTAGCAACAGTAAAAAGGGTATTCAAATATTTGAAGGGAACATTAGATTATGGATTATAGTATGATAGATCACATGATTTCACTTTATGTGCATACACTAATGCAGATTAGGCAAGAAATGTGCATGACAGAAAGAGTTCTAGTGGTGGAGCATTCTTCTTGAAGGGAAGATTGGTTTCATGACTAAGTAAGAAATAGGATTGCATCTCACAACAGCAGAGTATGTAGCAATAGCAAGCAATTGCAATCAAATCATATGGATGAAGAAAATGTTGAAGGATATAGATATTGAGTTTCCAGAACCTATTATTAGTCATTGTGATAACACAAGCATAATTGGTATGTCAGAGAATCTAGTACTACATTCAAAGACTAAACACATTGCTATAGAGTATCACTTATTGAGAGAGAAGGTAGCAAAAAACGAAACCATATTAGAGTATGTCAGCACAAAGGAACAAATAGGAAGCATCTTTACAAAATCATTGGTTAAGGATACTTTGAGTATCTTAGAAGCATGCTTGGGTTGATGCCCCAACCTATGTCGGAGTAATTGATGCAAGGTTGCCTCAATCCAACATTATTCAAAGCATTTTTCATACAGTTGGACTGGATGATTGGTGCTACTCCCACGGGGGAACAATAGTTGCATTGGATGGAGTTAGTGAAGAAATCTTGTGTAATATTTTGAAATAACAATGTATGTTAGCATTCAACATTTTCACATTGTTTTGGATATGATTTTAATAATGAGAGCACTTCAGAGTCTTTAGATCGACATTGTGACACCTTTGTCATTGATGTCAACGAGGAAAAGTATATATATGAAAAACTCATCTTCAAAAGTAGGTTGATATCAATGGGAGAGAATATTTAGAAGAATAGTATATTTACGAAAAAATTTGTATTGAATTGGCGTTCATGGTTTTTCAGCATATGTTGTTATCAATGCTAGAGGGGGAGATTGTTAGCATGAATGTTGAGTATATACCAAAGAGAGATTATTGAGAGATTGTTGAGTGGTTGGCACTTGGTTGGATTGATTTCTTATGTGTTGCATTCATGACTTTGGTTTGACATTGATGTATTATAGTTGATGACAAACGAAGTTGCAGTTTATCCCAAAGATAGATTTGATCAACAAGGTTTGGGTATAGCTAGTTAAGTCATGTGGGCTTAGATTAGTATTCATGGATGTGTTCGAGTGCTACATCTGTGTTCGCTCAAGTTAGTACGAAGATTCAAATGAGTTATAGTTGATTCAATGAAGATTGGTTGCAAGCCAACATATAGGAAACAACTTACTAATATTTCAATTGTATCTATTAAGCAAGATGGAATGAGGTTAAGCGAGCCTAGATCGTGGTTGAAGACATGCTTATGATGCTCTGATCATGATAGCAGATGTTGGAGATCATTTCATGGAAGTTGTTGAAGTGTAACGTGTGATATATTCACTGGCAACCTATTGTGTAGTTGAGATTTATTTTGGAAGTTGTAAAGTGTATTGTAATGTATGAGACCTTATTGTAATATCTTATTGAGATCCTACATAATTCAATGTATATTGGAAATTCCTAAGGCCAACTCAATTGGGTTTTAGGACAAGGTACAAAGAAAAGGTTGTTTCCTTGGTTGTAAGTGTATTATGTGTAATTGTGTGATTGTGTAAATTGATGATAAGAATGTGAATTTGATCAAAGAAGATATGCAAATGATGTTGAGATTATGTCTAACTTCAAAAGAATTGTATTGGCAACAAAGTTGTATTGGTCAATTCACTATTGGGATATCTTATCCTAGGGATATGTTTTGTAAAACAATTATGAAGTAGTTTGGATAGTGAATTAAGTTGTCTTCCTCTCAGTACCTAACAGGTTTGGAACAAATCCTAACAAGTTTGGAATCTTCTAAAAAGGATTCAAAGGCTCTTATGAGGGACTCATTTGTATTGTTTGTATGTGATTGGCTCCTAACACGATCATATCCTCTTACAAGAAACTTTTATATTAGAACATCTTGTGGATACCATCCCCACTAGGGTTTTCCCTCTAATCAAAGGGTTTCCCTAGTTAATAAATCTGTGTCACTGTCATATGTTCTTATCTTAAAATTGCTTCACTTGTTGGTTACAAGAATTGGATTTAATAAGATTTGATAAGAAATCCTAGGTAGTAGAAAAGTCTTGCATAGTGTCAAATTTTGTGTCCAAATGGGGTTTTTAGATCCGCTTTATCCCATTCAAATTTCTTAGTCCATGAATGTAGTTGTGGATAATATTCCACAATGTTTAATGCCAGACATTGGAAATTATTTTCTAACATTTAACAAAATGTAATGAGTTTGAATGCTAAAGGTAGAGGTTAAAATTTAAGTGAAACAATACAGTAGGACTCCGAAATTTTATCGCTGTGATGACAATGAAGAGAAGGTAAAATTGTGTTCTTACACAACTTATGCACCAAACCAGAGGATTTTGAAACTTTTTTAATGTTATTACCAATCTAAGCAAGGAATGTTTCCCTAAAATGTCTCATACTTTCAGTGGTAAAAGCATTGCTCATCTGCAATGTTACCTTTCCTTCAAATTTCTACTATATTACAAGTATTTTACTACTTTTATTTTACAAATGATTGGGAAGAAAGATCTCTACAATTATTCATTATTACATGCAAACGAGCAGAACTGCCGTGCAGTAAAAACTTTCTATATGTTTTCTAATCTCTGCCAATGAATGGCTGACAAAAATATACAACATTTTATCCCTTCACTTTGTGCTGAAAGGCAAATAAAAAATTAATAAGCATTGAATCATATGAGGAAGTCACATAAATATAGATGGAGTCATGTTTAAGTTGCATGCCAATGTTGTATAGAGCTGTAAGATACTTTCTAAAACAGCTGGAAAATTCATAACATACAAACTGCTTGCATGTCCCTAGACAATGCAGCTTATTTTTCTAAGTCAAAAACATTAAATCTTCATAGAAAGTGGAACATTGCTTTATCCTGAGCAAGAGAAGCAAAAGGTATGCATCTACTGGATAAGAAGGGATGCTAAACCCAATCTAATTTCTTCTTTCGCCAGCTTGTCAAGTGGATCTTCTCCAATATAGAGGTCAAACAAAGACTGACATAATAGCTTGCTCTGAATGCTGCCAATCTCTTTATCGTCGACTGTATGGAAGCAATCAAAGAAAATTAGGTTCTGCAATTCCAAATATTGTCTATAATCTATACAAAATGTACATGAAAAGAATTTCATATAAAAATTGAAGAGATCATATTCAATCCATCCAGAATTGATATGTCTGAGAATATTCCATGTAGTATTTGTCTTACAAAATTTTATATTTTCATATTCATAATTTACTAAGATCAAACATATTATTTCCAAGATATTAGAGGAAAGGCCAATTCATAATTCTCTCAAGGAAAATGCAAAACAGTATGAGCAGTTGCAATCCAAAAAAATAAACATAATGTGCCATGAATAGTTAAAATATCTTTTTCTTGGATAGATTTAGAATCTTAATGAACTGAGAACTAAATTCCATTCAAGGAGTCAAACGAATCATATTTTGAAAGGAAGGATAAATCTAAAGGCAATGCTGCTTATAACTGCAGAACTTTCCTGACGCATTTTAAGACATAACCTTGTAGGTAGAAGCTTAAATGTAAAATGAGTACATAAAAAGATGGACAACTTTATCTTCATTTCCTATCCTGTAAGTTGATTCCACAGCATGCATCATTATGTTCTTGCTCCATGTTAATCTTCTTGCTGAGAAAGATAAACGATAACCAAAATAATGCATGAAAGAAGTACATATATCACTTACTCTTTGTCTGTAGGATATGACCAGGGAGCCTAGATATATCTATTTTTGTGCCACGGGGTAGCTTGTAATCATCTTTAAATTGAGTAGTGAATCTGCACTCAAATTATGTATTATATTAGGATATAAAACTCAATGGAATCTGCAACACAGGAAACTGAGTCATGAAAGATCAAAGAACGCAAGCTCTAAAAGCTAGTAGATCGAGCTCAAACATCAAACAGAGGTTAAGAAAGCTGAAATAATATGACTTCTCATAAGAATTGTCTACGATTCTTATGAAATAAGAAATAAAATGAGGTATATCTAGAGTGGATGCTTCATCCAGATTAAACAAGCAATGAATGTGTGAATCTTTGAAGAAAGCATGTTAGGATCTCTACATGTCAAAAACTTGCTTTTGTTTTTGGACCCATTCACCTGCACCCTCAAATCAACACTCATATAAACATTAATCCGCAGAAAAGATCGATACATTGCCCTTTTGGTGTGGAGGGACTGGATTATTTATACATAAGCTGAGAAAGTTTACTTTTACCTATATTCCCTTTCCTGTATGAAAAATCTAGATATGGGACTATTTAGCTGTGTTCTATCATAATTTGGTCATTATTTATAATTATTTCAGCAAAAAATATTTATTGGAATTGTTAAAATAAAAGAAATAACCTCTGCAGTAATTCTTTATTCTCATTTCCACTAAATTTCTGCAGCCGACTCCCAATTGAATCTTCAAAGGCACTACGTACTGAACCAATACTTAATTTACCATAGACAATCTCCAGCCTCACCATCAACCCTAGATCATTTCCAATAACATCCTCATAAAAATATTTATTTTCTTTCAGTTCTGTTGCCGATTGCTTTCCATACTTGTCAACTAACTTCTCCTTCAGGCTGTGCTCATCTGCGTACAATCCTGCGTATAGACAGTGCAGCTTCAATCAGTTCCAACAAAGAATTGTTCTGAAAATTGTATATGCATACAACAAGATTATCCTAATATGACAGGAACTTGGGGATCTAATTCTCTTGCTTAAATGCCAAATTGAGCATACAAATAAACAAAAATACCAATTCAAACAGTGTTTATTTAATACTCAAAGTCAAGTACACATCAACTAATTATTACATGTGTAAAATGCACAGAACACTCTATTTTCAGAGAAACGGAGTTATGTAAAAATATAGCTCCAATCCTCTCTCAAGTAAAAGAACATTGTACATTAATTCTTGTTGTCCCACAAATTCTAAGATGACTTTCCCCTCACTATGCCTGGGACCTATGAAATGGAACTGCAGATACAGCAACTAGTGAACTTAAATTTACAAAGGACAATTAGGACCAAACAAATAGGTTACTTGATGAATTCAAAATCACAGTGGCAGTGCATCAATAGCAGAAATCTTGGCCTGCATGCAGTGGAAAAGTCAGGCAGCAAGCTGTACAGAATCCAGATAGTGGCATAATATTTCTGCACCGTTATGCTCATAATACTGGTGTGATGGAGCACCATGGGCATATGATACTGCTGGTTTAGTAACCATGGGTCAAGATTAAGTAGAAATCAGCACATTAGTCAATAATGATGATGATAGAAAGGGAGATGTGATATCGGTAGGGCTAGTGTCGCAACATCATACACATGTGCCTTAAATGCTCATTTCCCTTTCTGATCTCTCTAGACCAGCAGACCATAATGATATAACTAACTGCAGAAATTGAAAATGGGATATTAAAGCACCAAGATAGCACAAATTCTAGTATGGTAACACCAATAATAATTCTACCCACGAGACTGGCAATGTTTTTATGTTTTAACTTTTAATTATGCAAATAACAAAGATTGTTTCCAACCTTGGTGGCCGATACTATGATAAATTCATTGTCCAATACTAGTAATAATTAGTACCACTAATGTGGACGTAAATATGTATGGAAATAGCTTAGAACATAACCAAGAGATAATAATGTAGAAAGGAATGACATGGTTACTTATGATAACTTTGTTAAAATGGTGCAGACAATGTAGTCACCTCTCCTCCATGTAACTCAAGGGATTCTTCCTTTGTTAAACTTCATAGAGACCTTAGTTTTGCCATCACCCTGTAAAGCAATTTACTTTGAGAAACTAATGAATGGTATATGAAGTGCAACAGAGGACCCAGCTGACCACTTATCTGAAGAGATTAATTGTTCCATAACACTGGAAAGACAAAAAACCAAGAAGAAATATTAACAAGGAAAAACACCAATCATTTAAGAAACGTATGATAAGAATGAACAAATTGTACTGAAAAAGACAAGGGCAGTCAAACAGTGATAGTGTACCACAGTCGAATGCATTGAAAATACTAGGGACCCTCTGAACAAGAATGGTAGCTACAAACAATTACAAAAAGGTCCATTAAAGAAGGTTACCAATGAGATTAGGCCTAAGATGATCCTGAAGGACCTTATCATGCCAAGGATTTATGGGCAGCTCAGTTAACTTCACAGAGGCCTTAGCTTCACTATCAGACTGCATAACATTTCACTTGAGAGACTATTGAACAGCAGATAGAGTGCTATAGAGGGCTCACCTGACCATTTATCTAAAGAAATTAGTTGTCCCATAATACTAAGAAAGAACAAACTAACAAGACACAAAATCACTAAAGAAAGACATCAAGAATTTGAGAAACTTATGATAACAAGCATCCAACTGTGCTTAAAGAAGATACAAGCAATTAAGCATTGTCATGCCCTGCCAAGATAAGGAAAGATCACAATTGTTACATCCCAAATTTTTGCCCCAAATTTTAAATTGATCATAGCCGTCGGTTTAACGAATTATTATCATGTGAAGTGAGTTAGTTAAATATAGACATTGCATCAATTTATTTCTTCCTGATCATATGAAGTGAGTTAGTTAATTATAGCCGTTGTATCAATTTATTTCTTCTTGATCATGTGAAGTGAGTTAGTTAATTATTGTCATTGTATCAATTTATAATGAGATATTTCCATGATCATGTAAAATGAGTTAGTTATTTAGACGTTAATGAAATCTCTAAAAAGTCACTAGATGATCGGCAATGGTTTTGAATTAACAATTAATATATCTTGAATTAATGTCTTGGCAAGAATGTTTGTTTCAGTGATTGCAAGAAGAAGACTGAAGAGAGGGGAAGCATTGCTAAACCATCGAACCATGACCGTATTCCTTTCATATTTCTATACCAGTCGTGTATTTTGTTTTGTATAATATCCAAAATACTGATGCCAATTTATTATAGACTGAATCGAGGTGGATATTAATAGATTTCTAGTCCATTGAATCTATCTATTATGTCACTGATGTTCTTTATTCATAATAGAGTATCAGCCATGTGCATGAGGGATGGATATGCAATGATAACCATGAACAACTAATTCTGCTCAGAATTTACTACATTCATTTATACCATACAAAGATGGAAATTATATCCAACACCGAGGAATTCACCGGCAATAAAGCCATTATAGGTGAAGAGGTGTAAAGCAAACATAGTGGATATGACTCGTGAGCACCTAGGAATCACCGGCATGGTAGCCTAAGAAGGTGAGGAGGTGTAGAGAGTCTGCACAAACAAGAATGGAATCAAAATAAGTTAATAATAAACAAAAACTATAATAGCTCATGCATGTTCCAATTATGAAATATGTTGTCAAGTTGAGTGGTGGAGATCGGGTTTACAAACCCAACTTTGAAATACTTGGCTAGAGTAGAAATAGGCAAATGTGTCGAAAATGTGATCTTTGTTGTTTGTCCAGACGCTTCAGTTATTTTGGAGAATAACTATTGGGACACTCAAACCACCTGATTACTTAGAGGGCTAGGGTTATGAACATCCCAAGCCCGACCCCGAGGTAGGGAGGGACATTCTATTAAGTTAGGATGTGTGGGGATAAGCAATGGTCCTCGGTTGGGAGGTTAAGCCTATGTCAATGCTTCTCCTCTCACCAATCCCGAGGCTTGGACAACAAGATAAATGGATTCTTTCATTATTACTGTATGTCTCTTTTACTTTTAACCCTTAGAAGAATAGTTAGATATTATAATTGCTAGATGGAGTAAACATTTATTTTTATGTTATATAAGCATTTCAGTTAATATAATTAGCAATCACTTTATTTTCAGTTAAATATGTTAGAGGTAGTTAAATTGTTAGCAATACATATATATTTCTTTATTTCTCGTGAAATCAGCAGAATATGTAAGATAGTTAGATTGGGAGGAGTTTCTTTCAGTTATAATCAGTTGGTAGAAAATGATAGTTAGATTGGGAGGAGTTTCTTTCAGTTATAATCAGTTGGTAGAAAATCATTGTCATGTGAATTGGAATCAGTTACTTATAAAATTAGATTAATATGAGATTCAAATTGGTTATGAAAATTCATATGTTACAACAATCATCCTTAATAAGTGATAATCCCTAAATGTAACGTACAATTTTTACTACGTTGAAAGTAAAGAACATATTCTAAGATAATAACCGAATGTCATAACAAAATGACATAAAGTAATTGAAAAACCTATACATCATATAGAACTGAAACTATTAACTGAATTTATTATACAAAATATAAAATCACAATTTAAGCAACGACTATATCCATTTGATATGAAAGCCAACTAATTTAGCTTCCATAACTAACTTCTACAATTTCATTTTGAAAGAAACTTATCAATTTAAATATATTTACAATTATACATTTCAAGGTAACATAAAAGTATGTACAAGTAAAAGATTCAGAATTCATACATGTACTGAAATAACTGTCGATGCGTTGTGCAAGTCTCGGCATTTGGTGAAGAGGAGAAGCATTGACATAGGCTTAACCTCCCAACCGCGAACCTTAACATATCCCTGCACAATCTCTTATGAGAAAGGCCCTCCTTACCCCAGGTTAGGTTTGGGCCACCACAGTCCTACCATCCGAGCATTCCGATATAAGAGTGTCAGCTAAGCAGCAAACAACGCTGAAGAATTCCTCCATCAACCTTCCCTCTGTCAGCTAGCACTATTGACCTCTAGTGATCAATTGTGGCAAGCATGCCTCTAACCTACCTTGGCCAAGGATTTACATGGGCAAATAAACAGCCCGATCACCACCGCTCGACTTGATAACTAAATAAACTTTGGACATTCATGAGCTGACTTGGACTAAACAATTTTCCTTTATTAAATGTTCATCTTTAGACATTGATTAATAGTTTATTCTTCTTTACAGTAATACATCTCCTCTTCACCCATTTACACTTGACTCTACTGGTCTTGGGTGCATCCTAGGAGATTGTTGGTAATTATGAAATCCTTATCAATCAGATCTTGTGTATACCATTCTGATTCTTGTCACAACTGATATATAGCAAATACCAAAGTATGAGTCAAATTAATACTTTATGCCAAATGATGGAACAGTCCTTATACAAATGTACAATATTATGCATTAAACAATCATTGAGCATTCAGCCTTAAGGGAACTATATTGGATCAGTCTCTATGGGTATGCACCCGATATGCATAGATAAGAAACTAGTCGTAAATAAAGGATGAGCAGGGCTCATGCTTATCAGAAATTCTTACTACTTTTGAGCCTTGGTTATGGCCCAAATACATAACCAAGCTCGTGATCACGATATTCCTTCATCCGGCAGAGATTTTTAAAAAAGGATTGCATTGACAAAAGGCATAGCATGAAATAAGAAAAGACTTGTGAAAATGGTTTCATGACCTAGGAAAACAATTCAATTTGTTGACGTGATCCTGAGGCAACAACTCCACAAGATAGTACTTTTACCAGTGTGGCCCAACACCACAGATAAAGTATCATAATATGTTCTAGAATGTGGACAGAAAGAAGAGAAAGATACTTTGGTTCAAAGTAATTGCATGACAAGACGAAAGTGAATGAATGAATGATCCTTCAGCCACAGGGAAAAAAGATAAAGCCTCTCGTGCTTTCGATTACAAGAAAGAGCTCAATATCGGTTACAAGAACTTCATAATTTCAAATTTAAAAGATTGATGCCGATAAGGTGGCAAATGCTCATCAATATGAAGCCATAATAAAAACATAAAGATTATACTTTCTCATGGTTTAAAACAAATATATATATATATATATATATATATATATATATATATATATATATATATATATATATAATGTCATCATGCTATTGAATTCTACCTATAGTTGTATGTACACACACACACACACATATATCATCATGCTATTGAATTCTACCTATAGTTATACGTACACACACACATATATATATGCGTGTGTAATTTTTAGAGCACATATAATTCTTATATTGCTCGTGCACTCATGCATATATGTATATATACATGTAGGTGCAACTTATAGATGTTCGCAAATAACATGGTGTCATGACTCATTACACACACACACACACACACACACACACAATATTGTTGACCATACCACAGTCCCAAGATAAAAGAGAGGTAATGGTTCTTCTCATGATATTAAACGTTTAATGTTTTCTCTTGTTTTAAGAACCGACCAAGTAGCTCATGACTGTCCACGCTGTACTATGTTGCCTAACTGTTAAATCCTTCACCGTGGTAGTTAGAACCCATACCTGATGGTCTAATGATAGAGTAAATTGGTGCCCCATTCCTTGAATCATGTTTAGCAATGTTTCCCCCCTTCGTTTTCTCCTACAACCAAAAATACATATTTCCACAATAATATATTCCTCCATTTAAATTGAAATATCAAGTAAACACAATAACTAATAATGATCACAACGGCTAACCACCACTAACATTTATCTTAAACTATAAGCATTCATTATTAGTTGAAATAACAATAATCAACTAACAAGTCATTTACACATGAATCAATTCAGTTAATCATAACTTCAATTTCACAATATCATGATATCTGAGAGTTTATAAAACGACTATAATATTATTTTACAAGATCAAAAAATTGGGATGTAACTAACATATCCTCCCCCTTGTGTTTCATCGTCCTCGATGAGCTTTACAAAAAGGAAAACAAAATTCTACTTAAGTAAACATAGCATAGTTTTTTGTTTTTTTTTTAAATAATAGTCACAAGAAAAATTATGCTCCCATCTTGGAGAAGAGATGGGGAAATTTTTGAAAGATCTCATTATAATCTTCCCAAATGGCATTTTCCTCAATATATTGGTCCCGCTGAACCTTGCACCAAGTTATGTCTTGATTTCATAAGTGGAGCTTACACACCTAAGTATTTTGAGCGGCTCCATTTCCACCACCCCTAGGTCTCGTACCTGCAAACGATTCCAATCAATTACATGCTCATGATGGGTGACATACTTCTTAAGATATGATACATGGAATACATCATCCATCTTGGCAAGGGCTGGAGGTAGTGCAACCCATTAGGCTACCGGGTTTATAACTTCTAACACCTCAAAGGGTCCCATGTATCTTGGGGCCAGTTTGGCATTCTTTCCAAACTTGATAGTACTCTTTTGTGGCTTTACCTTTAATAGAACCTTTTCTCCCACCAAGAACTCTCTAGGTATTCTCTTAGTATCTACATAACTCTTATGTTTGTCATTTGCCTCTTTCAGCCTTTGACGGATCTGAACTACCTATTCTTCCATCTCTATTAACATTTCTAGTGCAACAATAATTTTGTCCAACTTACAGGAGTCCTACATTTACAACCATAGAGAGCCTCAAAAGGTGTCATCTTGATAGTGAATTGATATGAATTATTATCAGCAAATTCCACCAAAGGAAGATAGCTTTCCCACTGGTATTGTCGATCCATACAGAACACTCTTAGAAGATCCTTCAAAACCTTATTTACTCTCTCAGTCTAACCATCAATTTCCGGATGGTAAGCGGAACTAATATTTAGCTTGGTTCCCAAGGCTGAAAATAGAGTTTGCCAAATCCTGTATGTTATCCCAGCATCCTTGTCGGATATAATCTTTTTTGGAATTCCATGAAATCTGAAAATTTCTCGAACAAACTTGTGAGCAATCTCAAGTGTTCCATCTCTTAAGTTACTTGGTATGAAGTGAGCCACTTTGGTAAATCTATCTACCACTACTAAGATGGTGTTGTGTCTATTCTAGGTCATGGGTAACCCTTGAATGAAATCCGTGGTAATTATCTGCCACTTCCATTGGGAACCCCGTTCGAGTGTAGTAAACCTGCTGGGTAACGGTGCTCTACCTTAACTCTCTAACATTCGAGGCATCCAGCTACATGATCTGTTATTTCTCTTTTCATTCCCTTCCAAAAATACAAGGGTTTTATATATGTCATCATCTTGGTCACCCCAAGATGTCCAAAATATGGAGCTGTGTGGAATTCTTCTAAAATCGTTCTTCGAATTTTCGGAGCCTTGGGTATATATAAATCCTACCTTTGCATCTCAACAATCCATCCTCTTCTAATTTATAATCTTCATACCTGGGATTTTGAGGGTCTCTAATAAGTTCTTGGCTGACTAACTATAGAAATCATCTCTGGTTAGGTGTTGCAATACTTGCTCCCTAAGCCCAATAGTTATGGCTACCATAGTTGACACATGCCTTCACCGGCTTAAAGCATCTACTACCTTGTTTTCCTTACCCTTAATGTGGTTGATGTCAAGGTCATGATCTGCTAGAAATTCCAGCCATCTCCTTTATCAAGCATTAAGGTTAGGCTGTGTAAATATATATTTCAAGCCATGATGATCTGATTGGAGCTCAAAGGATTTTCCTATCAAATAGTGCTTCCACATCTAGAGGGCATGAACAATGGCTGCTAATTCCAGATCATGTGGAGTGTAATTTTGTTCATAATTTTCCAGCTTCCTAGATTCATAGGCAATAACTTGATCTTCTTGCATCAATACACCTCCTAACCCTTCCCTGGATGCATCCATTATAACCATAAATTGGCCTCGGGGATCAGGTACTCTAGTATCAGGGCGTAGTTAACTTCTCCTTCAAGTATTCAAAAGCTACTTGACACTTTTCAGTCCAAATGAACTTCTTCACTTTTCTTTGAAGTGAGATGATGGGTTAAGCTATCCTAGAGAAATCGCTGACAAGTTTTCTATAAAATCCGGCTAGACCCATAAAACTTCTTACCTCTGCCACGTTCCTAGATACAGGCCAATCTTTGATTGCCTTGATCTTAGTGGGGTCTACGGCTATCCCTTGAGCTGATATAATGTGCCCCAAGTACTGGATCTCCTTTTGAAAGAATGAACATTTGGATAATTTTCCATACAGTTTATGTTCTCGTAACCATTGTAAGACTATCTCTAAATGCTTTTGATGTTCCTCCTCATTTTGAGAGTATATGAGAATGTCGTCGATAAAACCAACACAAATTTATCTAGTCAATCTTTAAAAATGTTATTCATAAGATTCATGAAAGTTGTCGGAACATTAGTCAATCTGAATGGTAGTACACTATATTCGAAATGTCCATATCTAGTTCTGAAAGCAGTCTTGTGAATGTCTTCGTCTCTAATGTGGAGCTGATGATATCCAGATGTGATGTCCCCTTTTTAACCCTTTGACCTAAAATTCAAAATTTGGGCATAAGTTAGGGAATAATCTAACATTTAGCAAACCTATGACCATCATTGTTAACAAAGTGTTTGAGGAGATGAGCATTTAATTTAATTAACTTAGTTCATTTGGAAGATTTCTTCTTATAGTACACAAACAACTTTCTCTCTCCTTGTTACGATCATCTTGAGATGGTAGATTTACGGTGCAGAGGGCACGTGAAACGGGCTACAAGCGATTCCTTGGAGGATA
This sequence comes from Cupressus sempervirens, assembly GCA_028749045.1. Classification (NCBI taxonomy): domain Eukaryota; kingdom Viridiplantae; phylum Streptophyta; class Pinopsida; order Cupressales; family Cupressaceae; genus Cupressus; species Cupressus sempervirens. Next base: position 558,241,206 of record CM053786.1, on the reverse strand, counting down.
TCCGTCATGTGCCCGAATTTACTCGACCAACTCCCTATCTTAAGATTTCGTAATTCGGACAAGAGATAGTCTCTCTATACTATAGTTGGAATGTATTCTAATTGCCATATTTTAAAATGTTATGCATGTTTTCCTTAAATCAACATTATTTATGTTTAACATCTATACTGGTATATATATACATATATCCTTTGATTCAATAATTATTATAACTCACATCTTAATATAATATATCAGTGTTCTTTTAATGCAATATTTATTTATGTCATACCTTTCAATCTATTCTGATGTATATATCATCATATATATAGACATATAAATATATATATACATATATACATGTGTATATATACATATATACATGTGTATATATATACATATATATTCATTTATATATACATATTCACTTATAGCATGTATCAACATTTCCAATATCACTTTAATGTTTTACTCATATGAATTGCTTATATAATTCATTAATCATTTCGTAACTATATTGAATTGAACAAATTAAACAATTAACATAACTCATAGCATAGAATCATCATTAATGGAATTCCAAATGTAATCCAATACCGACACCTTTATCCATGAATTAATATCAAACTCTATGAAAATGCATTAATCCGGAGTAGAATGAAAGTTGATGGTAATCACACCTGTTGCACCCAACATCAGCTCTTGCGCAGGGTAACGTTAGCACTGCTTGACCCGTACGGCTGTACTCTTGGAACGCAGAGGTTATCAAAGCCGTGACGCAGGGACGGTCAGTCCTTTGGCGCCGGATGATAGCTTGAATACGTGTGCAGATTTTCACATGAATGTAGAGTCCACTCTTCTTTATTACTCGAATTCACTATTCTTTCTCCCTGTCCATTTCAAATTTGACCTAACCCTAATTAATATTATTTTGAGCAGACGTGATGAAAAGTCGTGCCCACAATATAAGATGTTTTTCCATTGTTATTGAATGTTATGTGGTTAATTAGGTTTAGGTTTAGGTTTAGGTTTGTTTTATTTTATTGAAATATTTATAATTTATAGTAATGGTAAAGGTTAATGTATTTTAAAGCTTTTATTTAATTATTGTATTTTGGAATGAGTAATATATCTGTAATATAATTATAAAGATGAATGATCAACATTTTTATTCGGTGATCATTAATTCAACATTAATACTATGAATTATCATTGTATGTTATTGATTGATATAATTCAACAATAGTGTTATTATGATAATGTATTGAAGATATTAACTTTAATAATTAAACAAATACAGCATATGTTTGATAAATAAGAAATACATTAATCTTGGGTCATGACAGTCCCCCCTTCCTGAATTTGCTTGTCCCCAAGCAATGTCGAGTGAGAAATGACTTCTTCTCCTACCCATGTCACATCTTCCCTGGGGAGATTTTTCCATTTCACCAAGTATTCTGGAATAGTCCTGTTCCTCAATCTCCTGTCATGCCTTTCAAGAATAATCTCAGGCTCCAAGATGAGCTTTCCTTCATTGTCTAGTGGTGACAAATCAACACAAAGGTTTATATGTTTCCCAAGGACTTTCTTAAGTCTGGATACATGAAAGATATTATGAATCCTACTATTCTCGGGTAATTCTATCTCGTAGGCTACTTCTCCTATCCTTCTTAGGATCCAGTATGGTCCATAGAAACGTGGTTTTAATTTTTCTGCTCTGCTGACATTGAGTGAAGATTGTTTGTAGGGTTGTAGTCTTAAGAATAACAAATCTCCAACTTGGAACGACCTTTCCACTCACTTTCGATCAACATATATCTTCAGTTGGTTTTGACCATGGTGGAGATTATCCTTGAGAGTTTTCATATTATCAATGCTTTGTTGGATGAAATCCTTGGCTCCTGGCACCTTGCTCTCTTGAATGATCAGATCTCCAAATGTAGTGGCCTCATATCCATATAATGCTTTAAATGGACTCATCCCAATTGACATGTGATGGGTGTTATTATAGCAGTATTCTCCTATGTATAACCATTTGATCCATGCATTTTGTTGTCCTCTCACATAGTTTCTGAGATAACCTTCTATCCATTTGTTAACAATTTCGATTTGTCCATCCGTTTGGGGATGATAACTGGTGCTAGGAGTTAACTCAGTTCCTGCTAACCGAAAAAGTTCTTTCCAAAATAAGCTGAGAAACTTGCTATCCCTGTCACTAATAATATTCTTTGGCAACCCGTGTAGTCTAAAAATTTCTTTGAAGAATAACTCTGCTATTTGTGGTGCCTTATAATGAATGGATATGGGAAAGAAATGTGCATATTTGGTCAATCTATCTACTGCTTCAAGGATGGAATCTCTTTCTTGCACCTTTGGTAATCTTGTAATGAAATCCATGGAACGCTTTCCCACTTTTGGTTTGGGATGGGTAATGGTTGTAATAAACTGGCTGGGTAGTTCTGTTCAGACTTATTCTTTTGTCATGTCATACATTCTTGGACATATTTCATAATGTCCTTTTGGCCCTTCCAAGTGTACCTCTCCCTTATCTTCTTGTAAGTCTTGTAGAATCCAGTGTGTCCAAATAGAGGGTTGTCATGATATTCCTTCATAATTTTTCCTTTAACTTTGGAATTTGCTGCAAGTAATATTCTTCCCCTGTATAGTATGAGTTCTTCAATGATTTTGAATTCATCATTGGGTATATTTCCCTCCATGATCTCATTAGTTCTTGGATCTTTAGCATATTCTGCAACAATTTCATTTTTCCAATCGCCCGTGATACTAGTAAGGGTATTCAATTGGCCTTACCGAGATAAAGCATCTGCTACCACATTATGGGTTCCCTTGATGTACTCAATATCAAAATTATATGATTGGATTTTACTTACCCATTTCCGCTAGCGATCATTAAGGTCTTTTTGATTCATGAAGAACCTTAAGCTATTATGGTCCATCTTAATATTAAACCTTCCACATACTAGGTATTGTCTGAATTTTGCCAATGCATGCATGATAGCCAACATTTCTTTATCATTTATTGAGTAGTGCCTTTCTATCTTTGAAAGTTTCCGGCTCTCGAAAGCAATAGGGTGTTTGCTTTGCATTAGTACTACCCCAATTCCTTCACCAGAAGCATCACACTGTAATTCAAAAGGTTGTGTAAAATCTGGAACAGCTAAGCCTAGGCAAGAGCTCATTTTTTCCTTTAACTCTTCAAAAGCTTCCTGCGCTGCCTCATTCCATCCAAAATTTCCCTTTTTTGTTAAGTCTATTAACAGAGATGCTAACTTGGAAAAAATCTTCACAAATCGTTGGTAGTAGCTACATAAGCCCAAGAATCCCCTAAGTTGAGTTAGGGTTTTAGGTTTTGGCCATTCCCTTTAACTTTTTCTTCATCCATGCTTACACCCTTGGCACTGATTTTATGACCCACATAGAGAATTTCTTCTAACCCAAATTCACATTTTGATGCTTTTGCAAATAAGGATTCAAATTCTAATATGCTTAGGACTTCTTCAATGTGTTGGAGGTGTTCTGACCATGACCTACTATAGATAAGAAGGTCGTCAATGAAAATAAGGAGAAATTTCCAGAGTTGTTTCTGGAAGATATGATTCATGCATGATTGGAAGGTGGTTGGGGCATTGGTGAGGCCAAAGGGTAGAACTAGAAACTCGAAATGCCCATAATGGCATCTAAATGTTGTCTTGGGAACATCCTCCTTCCTCATTCTGATTTGGTGGTACCCCGATCGTAAATCAATCTTAGAAAAATACGCTGCTCCATGAAGTTCATCTATGAGTTCATCCACCCTAGGAATGGGATAGCGATTTTTAATAGTTTTCTTATTTAGTGCTCAATAATCTATACACATCCTCATTGTCCCATCCTTCTTTTTCACAAGTACCACCGGTGATGCAAAAGGACTAGAACTAGGTTGAATATGTCCCATTACTATGTCTTATAGTACACAAACAACTCTCTCTCCTTGTTACGATCATCTTGAGATGGTAGATTTACGGTGCAAAGGGCGCGTGAAACAGGCTACAAGCGATTCCTTGGAGGATATCCATCATGTGCCCGAATTTACTCCGCCTCTCCCTCCACCAACCCCCTATCTTAAGATTTCGTAATTCGGACGAGAGATAGACTCTCTATACTATAGTTGGAATGTATTCTAATTGCTATATTTTAAAATGCTATGCGTGTTTTCCTTAAATCAACATTATTTATGTTTAACATCTATACTAGTATATATATACATATATCCTTTGATTCGATAATTATTATAACTCACATCTTAATATAATATACCAGTGTTCTTTTAATGCAATATTTATTTATGTCATACCTTTACATCTATTCTAATGTATATATCATCATATACATATAGACATATACATATATATATATACACATATATACATATGTATACACACACACACACACACACACACACACACACACACACACACATATATATATTCATTTATATATACATATTCACTTATATATATTCATTTATATATACATATTCACTTATAGCATGTATCGACATTTCCAATATCACTTTAATGTTTTACTCATATGAATTGCTTATATAATTCATTAATCATTTCGTAACTATATTGAATTGAACAAATTAAGCAATTAACATAACTCATATCATAGAATCATCATTAATGGAATTCCAAATGTAATCCAATACCGATACCTTTATCCACGAATTAATATCAAACTATATGAAAATGCATTAATCCGGAGTAGAATGAAAGTTGATGGTAATCACACCTGTTGCACCCGACGTCAGCTCTTATGCAAGGTAACGTTAGCACTGCTTGACCCGTACGACTATACTCTTGGAACGCAAAGGTTATCAGAGCCGTGACGCAGGGACGGTCAGTCCTTTGGCGCCGGATGATAGCTTGAATATGTGTGCAGATTTTCACGTGAATGTAGAGTCCACTCTTCTTTATTACTCGAATTCACTATTCTTTCTCCCTGTCCATTTCAAATTTGACCTAACCCTAATTAATATTATTTTGAGCAGACGTGATGAAAAGTCGTGCCCACAATATAAGATGTTTTTCCATTGTTATTGAATGTTATGTGGTTAATTAGGTTTAGGTTTAGGTTTAGGTTTGTTTTATTTTATTGAAATATTTATAATTTATAGTAATGGTAAAGGTTAATGTATTTTAAAGCTTTTATTTAATTATTGTATTTTGGAATGAGTAATATATCTGTAATATAATTATAAAGATGAATGATCAACATTTTTATTCGATGATCATTAATTCAACATTAATACTATGAATTATCATTGTATGTTATTGATTGATATAATTCAACAATAGTGTTATTATGATAATGTATTGAAGATATTAACTTTAATAATTAAACAAATACAGCATATGTTTGATAAAGAAGAAATACATTAATCTTGGGTCATGACAGTCCCCGGATGATAGTTTGGGTCTTGGGTCAATCCTTGGGCGCCGGATGATAGTTTGAATACGTGTGCAGATCTTCACGTGAATGTAGAGTCCACTCTTCTTTATTACTCGAATTCACTGTTCTTTCTCCCTGTCCATTTCGAATTTGACCTAACCCTAATTAATATTATTTTGAGCAGACATGATGAAAAATCGTGCCCACAATATAAGGTGTTTTTCCATTGTTATTGAATGTTATGTGGTTAATTAGGTTTAGGTTTAGGTTTGTTTTATTTTATTGAAATATTTATAATTTATAGTAATGGTAAAGGTTAATGTATTTTAAAGCTTTTATTTAATTATTGTATTTTGGAATGAGTAATATATCTGTAATATAATTATAAAGATGAATGATCAACATTTTTATTCGGTGATCATTAATTCAACATTAATACTAGGAATTATCATTGTATGATTGATTGATATAATTCAACAATAGTGCTATTATGATAATGTATTGAATATATTAACTTTAATAATTAAACAAATACAACATATGTTTGATAAAGAAGAAATACATTAATCTTGGCTCATGACACCAGACCTCGGTTCGATCTTAGAAAATACAATTGCACCTCTCATTTGATCAAATAAGTCATCAATTCTAGGAAGTGGATACCTATTCTTAATGGTAACCTTGTTAAGCATCCTATTGTCTATACACAGTCTCATGGTCCCAACCTTCTTCCTGACAAACAACACTGTAGCTCCCCAAGGTGAGACACTAGGTCAAATAAGTTTCTTATCTAATAAATCTTGTAGTCACACTTGTTGCTTCATTAACTCAGTAGTGGTCATTCGATAAGGTGCTCTGGATATAGGCTCTGCCCTAGATACCAAATCTATGGTAAAATCAAATATTATAAATGGAGGTAATACAGGGAGTTCTTTTGGAAACACATCCTGAAACTTCTTGAGATATGGATACTTCTCCTCAAAGGATTCCCTCAATTTCTCTCTAATTTCTTCATCTTTGAAGATGTAGTCATCTCCATAAGTAATAACTACAGGTTCTCTCAAGTCTTCATTTTTTACCGTGAATATTTCACACCCTTTCCTTCTGCATCTTTTAAGCTACATGGCCGATATCTTGTGTGATTTGACCTCATGCTTAATTCCTTTGATGGTAACAAGGTTGCCTTGGTCATCTAAACATTCTACTGTCTTGGCGAGGCAATCGACCTTAGCCTTATGTTCACTAAGCCAGTTTATACCCATGATATCATAAGACCCAAGAGGTGCTACATACAAATTCAGTTTTGTTGAAAGATTTGGTAAGTCCACCCAAGCCTCAAACAGACACTGCTCTACCCTAGCCCTTGACTAGTTTGCATACTCAAGAGTCCATAGGTTTGCCAAAAAACTAGTTCTTCTAGGAAATCTACTCAATAACTTTGGGGATATCAAACATTTTTTTGCCCTTGTATCAATTAATATAGAAATAAGGTTTCCGTAGATCTTACCCAGAGTTTCTATTGGGCCTAGTTGTTCTACTTGTCGATTGTCCAGTGTTGCATGAATCCTCTAATGGTAGACGGTCTACTGCAGCGGTAGTGGGGATCAAGGTGGCTAATTGGTATTTGGCTTGCTAGGGCACTTGTTGGCATAATGATCCCCACCACAAGTAAAACATCCTAACAGTGGTCCTTTCGTTTCATTCCCCTTACTGCTCCCTATTGTGTTGGAATTAACCTTGAATTCTTTACCACCATTTCCTCTAGGCTCTGGTTTATTGCGCTTGAAGTTCTTAAATTGCTTTTTGTGAAACCTTGAATATGATCCTTCCGTGTTCCAGCTAGTTTTCCTCTCGTTATCCCGGATAAAGTCGTCCCTTTTTACTTAGCGTTCTTGGCAGACAACTCTCTTGAGGGCTTCTTCCATAGTGTGAGGAGCGAGAACATCCACTGCCCCCCCTCCGATTCTATTGTTAAAACCCATAATGAACGTCGTCTCTTTTTACTTTGTATTCTTGGCAGACAGCTCTCTTGAGGACTTCTCTCACAGTGCGAGGCGAGAGAACATCCACTGCCCCCCCCCCCCCCCAATCCTATTGTTCAATCACATAATGAACTTCCTAACCTTCAAGTTCTTGTCTTGTTGATACAGGGGTACATACTTCAGTAATCGAGTGAACTTCTCCCAGTACTTGTGTACCAAGATATCCCCTTGTTTAAGGTTTTGAAAGTCTAATAGTTTCTAGACGTAGAAAGTTTGAGATAACCATCAGTTCTTAAAGATAGATACAACCTTATCCCATGTAACCTTAGTTGTCTTGATGCTAGGTTCTATCTTAGTGTTTCCCCACCAAGTAGCTACTTCACCTCAAAGGTGTTATATTCCCCATACTGCCTTGGAGGTCTCGGAACTTGATTTCAAAGTACTACTCCATCTCCGTTAACCAGGCTTCTATGTCTTCTTCAGATTTGGAGCCAAAGAACCTAGATGGTTTGGTCTTTTTAATATCTGAGGACAAGTCGCTAACTATTTCTAGTTTCCTCTGTTTCTCAGTTTGTGTGGGCGAGACTTGAGCACTTTTCTTGTTGTGGCCATAATTTTCATGTTCAGTTCTAGGTGGAGGCGAGGACTGCATTTCCTCATGACCTTGTCTTATTTGGGCTGCCAGGTCATTCATTTTCTTCTCCATGTTTTCCAGCTTCATTTGTGTGTCTTGCAAAACCTGAAGCAACAGATCCGAGGGAATCTATGGGTTGACTTCATTGTTCACTTCATTGTCTACGGTGTTCTCGTTGCTATTCATGTTTCCCATTTTAAAAGCCCCTGAGATGTAAATAAATTTCTTAAATCAATATCATGTTCATACTGAGACGTGTATATGCTTGTTCAAAGAAAAATACAAGACCATAAGATTTTACTAATTGCTCATTTTATTAGATCCATTAATTTGCCAGTTACATCTGTAACAATTTTTATTTACAAATAATCTCCTCTTTTGAGGATACTACAAAAGGAAATATTAATTTAAATGTTCAAGTACCCTATTCACAAGTTTTTCGTTCAGTTTCAATCTGGCACTTATCTCGCACTATCCAAGTTTTACTAAAAATCATGCAAGGATCAGTTTGTCAGGTGTTCCGTGCCTTGATAAGTTTGTCCCCTAGTATTGCCTTCTTAGAAGTATTCCATCTAACCCTTTCCTTCTTCATTCGTTGCATGGCCTATGCTAGGGTTTCATCATCCCGCGATATGGATGAATAGGAATAATCATACTTTGGCATGTTCTTTACCAAATAAAAGAATATGGGATGTCGGGTTTTCTTGTGGGGAGTCTTTCGGATATACATCCTACTACATTTAATTATGTATTTTCAGTTTTCCTAATTTTGTTAAGTGATGAGCCCAAGGTTTAGAGTTGAATCCAGTGCTCTGATACCATATGTAAAATACCATTTTTACTACGCTGAAAGTAAAAAACATATTCTAAGATTATAACCGAATGTCATAACGAAATGACATAAAGTAATTGGAAAACCATTACATCACACAGAAATGAAACTATTAACTGAATTTATTATACAAGATACAAGATACACATCCTACGACATTTAAATCTGTATTTTCACTGTTCCTAATTTTGTTAAGTGATGAGCCCAAGGTTCAAAGTTGAACCTAGCGCTCTAATACCATATGTAACATACAATTTTTACCAAGCTGAAAGTAAAAAACATATTCTAAGATTATAACCAAATGTCATAACGGAATGACATAAAGTAATTGAAAAACCATTACATCATACAGAAATGAAACTGTTAACTGAATTTATTATACAAGATATAAAATCAGAATTTAAGCAACGACTATATCCATTTCCTATTAAAGACACGTAATTTAACTTCCATAACTAACATCTACGATTACATTTTGAAAAAAACTTATGAATTTAACTAAATTTACAATTATACATTTCAAGGTAACATAAAAGTATGTACAAGTAAAAGATTTAGAATTTATACATGTATTGAAATAATTGTTGATGTGGTGTGCAAGCCTCGGCATCTGGTGAAGAGGAGAAGCATTCACATAGGCTTAACCTCCCAACCACGCACTATAACATATCCCAACACAATCCCTTATGAGAAAGGCCCTCCCTGCCCCGAGTTAGGCTTGGGGCATCATAGTACTGTCATCCAAGCATTTCGGTGTTAAAGTGTCGGCAAAGCAGCAAACAAGGCTAAGAAATTCCTCCATCAACCTCCCCTCTGTCAGCTAGCACTCTCGACCTCTAGTGATTGATTGTGGCAAGCATGCCTCTAACCTACCGTGGCCAAGGATTTAGATGGACAAATGAACAGCCCGATCACCACCACTCAACTTGACAACTGAATAAACTTTGGACATTTATGAGCTGACTTGGACTAAACAATTTTCCTTTTTTAAATGTTCATGCACTTTAGACACTGATTAATAGTTCATTCTTCTTTACAAGAATACCTCTCCTCTTCACCCATTTACACTTGACTTTGTTGGTCTTGGGTGCATCCTAGGAGATTGCTAGTAATTATGAGATCCTTATCAATTAGATTTTGTGTATACCATTCTGATTCTTATCACAACTAGTATAAAGCAAATACCGGTGTATAAGTGGGATAAATATTTTATGCCAAATGATGGAACGGTCCTTATACAAACGTATGACATTATGCATTAAAAAATCATTGAGCATTCACTCTTAAGGGAACTATATTGGATCAATCCCTACATGTATGCACCCAATATGCATAGATAAGAAACTAGTTGTAAATAAAGGATAAGCAAAGCTAGTGCTTATCAGAAATTCTTACTACTTTTGAGCCTTGGTTACAGCCCAGATATGTAACCAGGCTCGTGATCATGATATTCCTTCATTCGGTAGTGATTTTAAAAAAACGTTTGCATTGAAAAAAGGCATAGCATGAAATAAGAAAAGACTTGTGAAACTGGTTTCATGACCTGAGAAAACGATTCAATCTGTTGACGTGATCCTGAGGCAACAACTCCACCCGATAGTACTTTCACCAGCGTGGCCCAACAGCGCAAATCAAGTATGGTAATATGTTCCAAAATGTGGATAGAAAGAAGAGAAAGATACTTTGGTTCAAAGTAATCACGTGACAAGAAGAAAGTGAATGAATGAATGATATCCTTCAGCCACGAGGAAAAAGATAAAGCCTCATGTGCTTCTGGTTACAAGAAATAGCTCGATATTGGTTACAAGAACTTCATAATTTCAAATTTAAAAGATTGATGTTGATAAGGTGGCAAATGCTCATCGATAATATCTATATATATATAATGTCATCATGCTATTGAATTCTACCTATAGTTGTACGTAAACATATACATACATACATAGATATATATATATATATATATATATATATATATATATAGATATATAGATATACATGCATGTGTAATTTTAAGAGCATGTATAATTCTTATATTGCTCGTCCACTCACACATATACATATATATACATGTAGGTGCAACTTATAGATGTTCGCAAAAAAGATGGTGTCATTATATATATATATATATATATATATATACACACACAATTGTTGACCATACCACAATCCCAAGATATAAGAGAGGTATTAGTTCTTCTCATGATATCAAATGTTTAATGTTTTCTCTTGTTCTGAGCACCGACCAAGTAGCTCATGACTGTCCAAGGTGTACTCTATTGCCTAGCCGTTAAAACCTTCACCAAGGTAGTAAGAACCCATACCTGATGGTCTAACGATGGACTAAATTGGTGTCTCGTTCCTTGAATCACATTTAGCAATGCTTCCCCCTTCCTCTGCTCCTACAACCAAAAATGCATATTTCCGCAATAATAACATGTTCCTCCATTTAAATTTAAATATCAAGAAAACACAATAACTGATAACTATCACAACCGCTAACCACCACTAACATTTATCTTAAAATATAAGCATTCATCTTTAGTTGAAATAACAATAATCAACTAAAAGTCATTTACACATGAATCAATTCGGTTAATCATAACTCCCATTTCACAAGATCAAGATATCCAAGAGTTTTTAACTATAACCATTACAACAGCTATAATGTTATTTTAAAAGATCAAAAATTTGGGATGTAACACTAAGCGGCTGAAGAATCAAAACAAACCAAAAATAAAGAAAATTGAAATGATAAATAAAAATATTATTTGAATAATAAACCTATTATGAGGTTTTCACACCACCGCCCAATTGCAAATGGGGACTGCCTCTTTTTGCTTTGGCAGGAGTAGTAGTCTTAGGTGGTCTTGGTAGCATTTTCAAGTCTCCAAGTCTGAAGATGAGTTTGAGCCAAGGATTACTTTAGTGGTGAATCTCACTCACTGGGGACCCCAGATTTGGCAAAAAAAATTGCACTTTCGAGGTGGTCGTATCATCCACACTTTATGAAAATTGGGTCCCATGATTCGACCAATCGCCAATAATGATACAAAATTATTTTACTTTTAGTGATGTTTTCGCCAATAGAATTTAATCTTTTCACATGGTACATTAAATATTTTTGCCTACAATTTCTAAGGCTTGCCTATATTGATAGTCATATTCACCATTATGTGGTATAAATTTAAGTTAGGTTAGAGTTTAAGTACATACATATGACACATGTCTCTATTCTGGAGAGTTTCCTTAGAACTTTATATCCTTTCTCCCTTTGTCCTGAAATAGATATTATTTGTAAACACGTCTTTATTTCGAGAACTCTCTAAAACTTGGTGTCCTTCGAAAAAATTGCCCAAAATGGAATTTGGGCCATTGATTAAGGATCATCCAACAGTTATAAATAGGGTTTTTATATGTTATACGATATAATATTAACTTTGGTTCATTTAACCTTCAAGTTCGATAATTATTTAGGTTACATATAATGATAATAGAATAATAGTTTCTAGGTGTGTGTACTTATGCGCCTGTGGCTTATTAGCTTTGATTTTCTTCAATAATGAAAGATTTCCCAACATTTTATAGAAATTCAATAGGATTGGAAAAAAAATCGCCAATATGATTAAATTTTTTCCGACTTTGGAAAAAAAATTCACCAATAGAAAATAAATTACCCCACCCCCCCCCCTCTGGAAATAATGTTGGATTCGCCAAAGTTTCATAGTTTTTTACAAAGGGGGGTTTCTTAAAGTTATCCCTAGTTTGAGCAACTTTTCCAAATGGATAATCAAGTCTATCAAGAGTGTGAATGATAGTTGGGCCAAGCTAGTCAAGGAGGTAAGTTTGAATCAGTGGATCTGTGATAAAATGAGTCAGAATCTTTAGAGAATCCCTATTCTAGTTTCATTTTGATCTTAGAAAGTCAGGAAAAGTTGTGCGGAATAACAGTATTGGAGATGTGTTGAATTCTGAAATTTGGCTGAAGTCTGGATTTTTTTTAGAAACTAAAAATATCTAATATCTTTATTATAACTCCTATCAACCTAAAGCATATTTCAAACATCCTAACTAACAGTATTTATATAAAATATAACTCAATATAACTTATACTTAAATGTTATATAAATCATTTTGCCCTTTGAGCTGAAGAACTTGACTTGTAAGATTTGGAGTTAAACTTACAGAATGAAAAATCATGACACTAGGTCATAACCCAGCCACCTCTCAAGATTCTCAATCTCGAGAGACCCCAAATTTATGCCTCTCTTGTCCTTGTAAAGATCTCAACAACCCCCAAATCTTCACCCATGCCTAGAGGTGTTTCAATGATGAACTTCCACTCCAAAACGATAAAATGATAAAAATTGAGGATGGGAGATGAGAGTCAAATGAAATCTTGAATGAAAGTGATTTGGTTCAAAGAAAAGTGAGGACGAAAAAAATCAAAACTTGGAATGTATTTCAGTCAACCAAGGTATCAAATCAGATTGGACAAAGCATTAAAATGGCCCTTCAAAGTCATGTGGAATGGTGAAATGTAAGAAGAGGAAGGCAGAATTAGCAGAGTGAAACTAAGAGAAAGTGGAATAAACCTGACTTGGGGGCAGAATCCACCCCCTAGTAAGGATTCCCAGTCCCAATGCAAGGTAGATTTTGGCCTCCCAGTTTAGAGCAGCGAAAGGGGGTAATCTAAACATGGGTTGAGTTGATGATTCAAGACACAACAATGATTTCAAAACCATGAGGTGGTCCAATAAAAATCAAGAACAGAATGATACACTTGTGAATTTAGAAAGACAAAGGAACAATCTCAAGGGAGAGGTGGAAACTGTCCTCTTGGGATTCTTAATCCCAACATACATGAAATTTCTGCCATATTTTGTTTTAAGTATATCCTGAACTCCCAATCATCCAAAATTGCAGAAAATGAAGTGACAAGTAGAAATGGTGGTTAGCTTGATGAACAAGAATGAAACTTTGAGCAAAGAATGAGCAAAATGCAGACCAATATGACTTCAAGAATGTCTCAAATGCAGATTACACAGAATAAAATGAAGACCAATCCTTGGTAGAGGTTTGGATAAATTAAGCGAAGATGAGAGGGCGATTTGAACTCATGAACAAACCTTGAATTAATCCCAACAAAGTGGTGGATTCCACCCCTAGTCAAGATTCTTAATCCTAAGGGCATTCCGATTTCTGCCCAACTTAATCAGGCTTAAAAATAAGATCGGTGGTATAAGTAGGAGATATTTTCAACAAAAAGTCAATTCATTATATTGCCATCAAGATTCAACTGTGTATTTTTTGAGTCAAACTCATTGACCCATATTTAATGAGTAGTAGTTCACAAGTACCCATCTCCCATGAGAATGAATGGAACACTTAATACTCATTGCATCTAGGTGATGCTCATAGAGGTGAAGCACATAGACTTCCCAAGAGGTCACCCATCCCAGTACTACTCCATCTTGAGCGTGCTTAACTACGAAGTTTCCTCCATGGTTAAACCCACACTGAGAGCAACCCCATTTGCAAAACCTTCAAAAGTGTTGTACCTTCTATACCATTCATAAGAGAGCCCCTTAAGCTCGTCAATTAATAAACTAGGAGATATTGATAAGTAGTACTAGGATTGTTGACCTCCTGGGAAGTCTCGATGCTTCACCTCTATGAGCATCACCTAGATGCAATGAGTTCTAAGTGTTCCATTCATTCTAATGAGAGATGGGTTCTTGTGAACCACTACTCATGAAACATGGGTCAATGAGTTTGACTCGAAAACTACACAATTGAATCTTGATAGCAAAATCATAGATTGGTGGGAGACAAGAAGAGTACGCTTTACACATAATTGGGTGTATAAAACTTGGTTTTCAGCCTTGAACAAGTTGGCGTGCGTGGATAATCAGAAGAATTAAATAAAAATGATTTTATTGGTCCAAATGAGGCAAATCGGCCAAGATAAGGGACATGCCTCTTCACTTTTGAAATCACCTATATAAGAGGAGAGAGAAATTTATTTCTCCGTCTGAGCATAATTCCCTCTTCTAGGCAGCAACTTCTTTTTTTGGACAGCAGCTTTACAATCAAGAAAAATGATTTTGGGTTGTTTAGAAAGCAAATTCACTAATCTTCCCAGAAATCTTAAGTGTTGGAGAAAAGCAAAATCTAGGCAGATACATAAGCATCGGGCTCAATTAAACCTAGAACTTAGAGAAAATCAGAAGTTGAGACCATTCTATATCAAAATTCATGATCAAAATGCATTTTGCATCCTTGTTTTGATGTAAAATGGTTAATTTAAAGAAAGTTTAGATGTAATCTCATATCGTGCAAGATTTCAGATTTTCTTCATTTCGTTTATACATCAATTTTGTGCGCTTGATAAAATTTCCCCTTTGTTTTTGCAAGGTGATCTACAAAAATGGAGAGGCTTGCAAAGCATGGAGACAATGGCAAGGCCAAATTCAAGACTTCAAACAAGGAGAGAAAAAATGGATGCTGCAAGAACAAGTTCGAGGATCCAAGGCAAGCAAGTTAATTCAAGAATGAAGGCTAAAATAAAGGATCTTAATCCAAGACCAAGATCAAAGTGGAATTCGAAAAACAATCAATGTCTACAAGTGAAAGAGATCGTCACCAACTTGAATTGCCTCTAGAATCCAAGTTCACTTTGAAAGATCCATCTACATTAAAGACTTCATCACTCCAAGAAGATCAAGGTCAAGGCATCAAAAGAGACATCAAGATTGCAAGTACAATCAAGCTCAAATCAAGGAAATGAGAGAATTTCCAAGAAGAAAGATGGAAAAAATTTGAGAAGATGAAGAAATTTGGGAATATGTCATCACAATTGAAGGCTTGACAATGTTGAGTATCAAGAGATATCTTAAAAATTGATCAAGCCTATGAGATAGGAATGTTGAGGTGGCACCTTCAGCCAATCAAAAAAAAATCAGTTACACATGTCCAAGCACAATCAACTACCTTATGCCAAGTGTACCTCTACCTTATCCATTTTCTCAGTGGCTCATAAAAGCATTGTAATTTTCTTACTAGCCCACAATGTGGTGCTTTCCTACAATTGGATGATAGTATGACAAACCTAATTAGTGATCTTGAATTGCCTTGTCCCTTCATTGTAATTGAACAACTACAAAAGGCCAAGGCCTTCCAATTTGTAACTCATTAACTAGAGAATAGGGTAGTAGGAGACTTGTTAAAATTGTTGCCATAATGCTATCGATGTAATTGTTCATGGTGGATTACTTGTGTTGCTTCGGTGTGTTGCATGATTTCTTCAATTCCTCAATTAGATTAGATTAGACATGGTGTTTAGTTGAATGGAAGACATTTTGGATGTTTCTTTGGTGAACTCACTTAGACTAAACCACTAGCTACTTGTCGATTATAGATTTTCCTTGTGTGGTTGAATGACATACTTGTGAACTTAACTTCAATTATTGCGTGCACATTGATATGCATCAATGGATTGTGTTTAATGGAAAGGTGATATTTTTAAAATCTTACATTTACCTTAGGAGATTGCACTCGCTTGGTTGATGTAGAAGGCTATACTAAGTCTAGTAGAGTTACAAAGACATCCACAATTTCTTACACTCTAGGAATCGAATAGTTTTCTAAACTCTTTACTTTTCAAGTTGTTTGGTTGGAAGTGATTGAAGAAGTTAAAGTCAAGTTGATATCCATTGAATTAATAGTGTATGCCACTTTGTGATAACCAACATATCACATCATTAAAACTAAGTGAAAGTCTGCAATGAAGAAGGAACTTTGAGGCTGTCTCATTTGATCACACAATTTATCTACATTGTTTAGCACATGAACATCCTTAATTCAAGAGAGAGTTGGAGATTTGGTGTTTCATGCTAAAATAGATTTGGTGTTTCATGCTAGAATACCAAGTATTTGATTCTGCATGTCGTAGTGGAATAAAACTCACATCAACAGGACCAACTAAACTAAGGATATCAACAACCACCTTTACATAGCACCCATTCATTTAAGAGGATCAACTGGATCAGTCGAGAATGCTTAATTGACCCACCTTGAACATATATATACAGCACTTTAATCATAGAAGGATGTGTCCTTTGCAAAGGTAATGGACACTATGAAAAGATCTGACCATCTCCTGATGGCAGATACAAAAGAAAGATCAATTCATCCAAAAAGATCACAATTGAATGAGAAGGAAGATATACGAAAAGTAAAACAAATAATCTGATCTGTACTAGACATTTGGTAGGAGATCAGGATACAGAAAATAAAAGCACAAATCTGATTTATGACTATCAACCTTGAATTAGCAAGTTTGTGTAGGATATGAGTTTAAGGACAGAATAATGAATTCCTTGCAGAATTTATCTAGTGATAATTTGTGAGTACTTGCATTGTTTTACCAATCTGAGTATTGCCTCTTGTTAAATTATTGAATCTCTACTTTTATAAGCATGTGACATATTCCACAGTCAATTTGATTGAAATTGGCTAGAAATGGTTGCGAAGGCCCATCAACTTTTTGAGTTCACATGAGGTGAAGACTTGACCTATCTTTCATCAAATAGGCCACCCTGAGATGGAGGCTTGTGAGCCAAGAGGAGTATGTGTGCTCCCTGGCTTGGTGGAGGAGGTGTTGGTGAGTGTTTTGTGACACCACACGACACAGAATAAAATACTAAAGCTGCTAGGTAATTCTTGAGAACATGTATACTCCATTCTGAGTGTGTTTGGGTTGTCTTGGAACCCTTGGAACTATCTGAAGACTTCTGTCTGTGCACAACCATGAAACCATCATTGCTGTTTTGAATATTTGCTTATGCATTTGTTTCTATGTTATGCACTTGTTGTGTTGTTATAATATATATATATGTTACATGTGCGGTTGGGACAAGATGTAATCCTAGAAGAGAAAGGGATCAATCTAATAAAGACTTATGTCATAAAGTAAGTAAAATGACTCTCCCCAACTTTGATGGGTCAAAGAAAGTTATCATGCATTCATGGATCCAACAATTGGATGCATATCTATCTGTCAGTCCCATGATTGAAGATGTCATCAAATCTGCAATCTACATTTGGAACAGGTTGCACACGATTGGTGGCACAATGGTTTGATTACTCAAAGGTACCAAAATGTAACAACCTATGTTGAATTCATGCAAAGGCTCATAAATTAATTTGACGAAAAATGCCTTGAAAGGCATTTTGAAGAAACACAATTAAAACAAGGATTTGTAGAGGACTACGTACCCAAAATTCAAAAGAACTCAATCATGGTACCTAGGATTATGGAGAAAAGGCTGGCATACCTACTTGAAGGACTGTCGAAGTCAATTTGTGATTTAGTAAGTTCTTTTGACCACCCGTCTCTTCAAGATGCAATTCAAAAGGCCTGAGGTTGGAAACCACATCAATTGAGGAAAAGAATGAACCCAACAACATACCTTCAAGATCACAAAACCAACCCCTTGGAAAGGAAATTGGGGAAAAAGACTTTAGCTTCTCAACAAAACACTACATGGGAAGAAGGACAAAACTCCAAAGAAAAGGATCCGGTTTTAAGGACAAGGAAAATTGGGAACTGGGACATAGGTACACAAAATGAGGAAAGCCAAATAACATAGAAACATTAATAGATGGAGAGATCATTAAAGAAGAATTTGAATCTCAAAGGAAAAGAAAACAAAATGTTGAAGAAGAGGTTACTTTGGCGACACTTTATGGGGCTTCATAATACCACACTTTTTTGAATCCATAGTGTCCCACGAGGGCAAAAAGTGATTGTCCCAAAGACAGTGGTGTGACCTATAATTTTATTGATATAAATTGGTGGCAAGGATGAAATTAGAGACTAAAAGACTTCAAAGAATTTAAGGTGCTTATGTTAGATGAATTCACAATCTCGTGTACACAAAGTGTTCTACAACTAAGCATCACCTTGGGAAGACACCAAATTAAAGAAGACTTCTATTAAGTGAACATGGGTAATATCAAGGTGGTGTTGACCATCTATTGGTTACACTCTTTGGTAAGATATTGCTAGGATTTCCAAAAAAACGAAATGTTACTTCTAACATAATATTCAAGAAGTAAGCTTACAAGGCTTATCCAATGAAAGCCAAAGGGTAGGTTGTGTTGTAAACAAACACGCCTGGTTGGGAATGGGGAACCCCACTTTTTTCTTAGTTGCTTAGTATTTGGTTTTGGTGTCCTTAGGTTGGCAACATTTTCAGTATTCTTAGTTTCCTAAGAGTGGGTGACTTGAGAAAAAATTTCTAGCTTGAGATCTCAAGTAAAGAATTGTCTGAGGATTGACTTCTGATTGCAAAGGTCCAAGGATGAGGAATAAAGTTGTGATTGCCAAAGTTGGAATTGAGAGTAAAGGTGTGAAAAAATCACTAAATAAAAAATTGTGAACATGTTGTGAAAGGTTTCTAAAAGTGGAAATGAAAATTCAAATTGGAAATGCTATTGGAAGTTAAAATGTAAATGCCTACGCAAGGAACAAATGAAAATTTTTAAGTCCTTAGTCAAAAATTGCAAAAGCTTCAAGATTGTGCAAGTGAAAAGGAAAGAAAAAATTTCTCCTTTCCAGCTCCAAGCTAGAATTCCAGCCTAAATTTTGCTCATCTCCAGCTCCCTCTAGATTTGCGACCTCCTTGAGATCTCATTTCCAGCTTGTTTGTGGGAATCCAACCTATCTTGTGCAGCTCCAGCTTAATTATGAATTTCCACATTAAAGGCGTAGAGGAAAATCACAAGATTGAAAGTGTTTTAGTTTAAAATGATGATTAGATTTTGGATAACAAGGTGAGTTTTTTGAAGAGGAGAAAAAGGAATATCTACATGTTTTGAACAAGGAAGTGAACTGGGGGATGGGAGATATAACAGACAGATCAATTCATATAAAAAGATCATCAACCAAATGAGGAGGAAGAGATAAGAAAATAAATAATCTGATCTGGAATAGACATTCGGTTGGAAATTAAAAGCAGAAGTCTGATTTATGACTTTCAGCCTTGAATTAGCAAGTTTGTGTAGCATGTGAATTTAAGTATGAAATTATTTCTACCTTGCTGAATTCATATAGTGATAATTTGTAAGTAGTTGCAATTCTTTTCCAATTCGAGTATTGCCTCTTGATTAAAATGAAACTCCTGAATTTCTATTTTGATAAACATGTGATGACATATTCCATAGTCAATCTCTTTGAAATTGGATAGAAATGGTTGAAAAACAGGAAGGATGATCAACCTTTCGAGTTCATAAGAGTTGAAGACTCAACCTATCTATCATCATCATGTATGCCAACCTAAGATGGAATTCTTATGGACTAGGAGGCATATGTATGCTCTCAAGCTTGGTGGAGGACATAGTCACATACTCTTATCAAGTACACCACCCCAAGATGGAGCACTTGTGGGTTGGGAAGCTGATTAACACTCCTAAGCTTGATCAAGGAGGATGGAGCACCTACAAGGTGGACAAAGGAATTGAGTCATCCATTTTCCCCCATGCTCTTGCATAGAAGGATAACTATCCTTGAGGTTGTGGTTTGCGAAGCTTCCATTCAATTCCTAATATGGTTACTATAGGAATATGCTTTTTATAGTATTAATAATATTGATTATATATACATTTATATGTTTTTAATTATATATACATTTATATGCTCTGAAAAGCTTTACATCAACATAGCTAAAGATAGAGCATTAGAGATCCACATAGACAGGACTATAAAAACACACACCAAAACAAACCAACTGGCTCAAACAAACAAAAATCCAGCACAAAGAAAGAGGGCAACGAGGGGCCAACAGATAGACACAAGCAAAAGAAAGCAGAAAACATAACTACCCAAAGTTCTTCAAAAGCTCAGTAGCTTTGAGTTCCAATTGATCCACGGAGGCCACAACACTTTTGATGTCTTCAATGTCCTTGTTGACTTTAAGTACCTTCTTCTTGGTGCTAGCTCAGAAAACATAACTACCCAAAGTTCTTCAGAAGCTCAACAGCTTTGAGTTCCAATTGATCCACGGAGGTGTTGATGTCAGTTTTTATACCACATAACATATTAGCAATTGAATATCTAATACGGAGTATCAAACACACAATTCCTCTTTTGAAAAGTTAATACTCATGGCACATGAGAATAACTCCAATTTTCCTTACACCTGTGGATACTAACTCAGTATATCGATGTGATTTGTTGGTAATCACGTAGGCGGGCTTACGTTATTCATTCGAAGATAACTTGGTCTTTGGTGGAATGATGGTGATGGTGATTCGGTGTGAATGCCAAATGATGTTGATGGAGAAGGTGATGGTGATGGAGGGTGAATGTTCTTATGCCTTACGCCTCTCCAACTTTTCTTTTCAAAATTCCAACTCCTAACTACTTGCTATTCTACTCCTACTCCTATGAATGGAAGATTAGCAAATGGACGAGGATCGAATCTAATGAAAGTTAACCATCGGATCCACCTCCATAGATGCAATGATTCAAAGGAAAATAAACTCGTTTACCACACAAGGCTTCCCAACAAGCCACTAGGATGCTAGAAGCCTAGTTATTGATCCCTATCAAACATCCACTAATGCTACCATGCAACTATCCATCTACTCTTAATCTTACTTAGCAACTTGAAATGAAATCTATTTTAGCAACTTTAAAATGAAAATCTTATTCTAACTAGTGGAAGTAGAAACCATGCAACAATACCAAATGTTCTTAATCACCATGCAAGTCACAACAATGATAAAGAGAGGCAATTTTGGCATTATCTTATGCAACAATTTTCTCTGACCGTTACAAATGAAAGCAAATGGCCTTATATAGAGGCCAAAATGTACAACTGACGACAGAGATAAAGAGGCAAAACCGACGATCCAAATTGAATCCTAGAAACCCTAATTAGGGTTGCCATCCCATCAGCCAATGAGAAGATGCCACCTCGTCAACAGACCAATGAAAAAAGTGGAAAAGTAGCAACCACTGAGAAGGCACCAAAATGGTGGCCAATCAAAATTAGACACTTGTCCTACCCTAGAAGAAAGAGAAATTGCCACTTGCACTTACATCAAATGATCTTCTAATATAAATCTCCCTTTTTCTTTCATTCTTTTAGCTAAGGCAATGAACTTAGCTAGCCTTTCATTGACTTCTTTCATGGGAGGGAAAGGTGTATGCTTTATCTTGAGCTCAACTGATTTCACCATGTTGTTTGCTGCTTGTAGTGTCTTCTCATGGTCCCTCTCATACTCCTTTGCATATCAATAAAGGCATTGAGGGAGGAAAGGATGCCCAAATGTTTCTTGTTGATAGCATCCTTTTCTAACTCGTCCAATCTTGATACAAGCCCTGCCTCATTGATGTCCTCTTCTCTAATGTCTTGAAATCAAGTGTCGCCCCAATGTCACTCATCATGGTTGAAATGAAAGTGTCGACACTTGGGCTACACTGTGCAACTGCATTCTGTATCTCCTCGAGTGTTTTCAATCTGGTAGTCAAGGCAACAAACCAAGACTCTACTATACTCAATCCTCCTTCATCAACCAACTTGGCCCTTTTTAAATGTCTCTGTTAGCCCAATGAACGCCTGTAGCCTGGGAATAGCTAAATCCTTGACTGGAAGGAAATCCTTTCACTCCTCTCCAAATACTTTGTATTTGTTTCTGACAGTCACTAATGATCGAAATGTCGAGAACGAGGAAGGCAAGAAATTTTGCCCATCTTGGATTGTATCATGGATCCAATCCCTGACTTCATGTAACTGAGCCGATATCTCTTGTAGGTTGCTCCTGTTGTCTTGAGGAAGGGCTGCCTAGTGCAATTGTTGGATAGGCTAGCAATCTCTCCAATATTTGTTCTCGGCCTCCAACTTTATGATCCTTTCATTTGCCTTCCTTAACCTTTCTCTGATTGAAGCTATACCTTCCTGGATCTCCTCACATTCCATGTCATCTGTGTTTTTTTCCAAATTATGTTCTACTATTTCATATTCTTGAGCTGCAATCTCATCCAATGCCTTGTTCACTGTTGGTATAGCAATTTGAACCTTTCAGTGACTATTATTGTTGCTCCTAATCACCTTTGCCACTGTTTTTGCAATCTGTTTCTGGCTCTCGCTATCACCCTTCTCTATTAATCCTTGGATGTCTTCCACTATTCGGGCAGTTACTACCTCACCTCTTGGCATAAGCATTTGCCTTAACCATAGTGGTGCGATGCATCTGCCCAAATCTGGATTTGGTTCAACTAACAAAGCATCTCCAATGGCCTCAGGCGCCTAACTCACTTCCTCAATATTAATTGGCTCATCTTCTTCTTCATTAGTAATTGCCATGTCATCTCCACGTTGGTTCTCTAAAGAGAGGAGAGTACTTGGTGCTATTACTGTAACCACTTTGCTCTGAATCAGAGCTCACTTCTACCGCGGTCCTTTGTTCACTTGTGTTATCTTCTTGGCCTCTAGCCTCAATTATACTTTCCCTTGACGGTGTTACGTGCTATCTCTTTGTTGGAGGTTCCAAATGTTCTTTGCTTTTCTCAACCCCCAGAGATTTCTTCTTGCTCCTAATTGTTTCTTGCTACTGGCTACTTCCTTCACCGTTTTGTCCGACTGATTCCGCTGGACCCTCTTTTGGCTTCATCTGCTCATAAATAAGGTGTACCCTTTGACTTTGTAGTTTCCTTAACTTTCCATTATACCACGATTCAGTATGCAAATCAACTGCTCTTGTAACTACCTCCAAGGAAGGATCTTGATGATCATCCCAATATACTGGATTCAACTCTATTCCTTCTACTGTAACATAATCTTCTCTTAGCACATCTCCATCATCTTCCAATTGATCAGGAATATCAAGGCCTCTCCATTTGATATTTCTCATCATGTTCACCGACAATCTTGAAAAAACTAGCTTTCTCACGTGAAAGTCATCCTTGGCATTGGCCCAAAAGTCTTTTATAGTGGGGAACAAGTTTAAATGCATTTCCATCTGATACCTTGATAAGACCATTAGGATCAAATCCTTGCCTTGCTCTATACCATCCTAGATGATACCATTCCAATTCCTTCTCCACAGTTGCAAAGGCGACACGATTGGGGCAACTATCATTGCCAATTCCGAATGAGAAGGTAATGTTGTCTCATCCTTGAGTTTCATTATTCTGTCATAATGCTTAAGTTGCCTAGCCAATTCCATCAAAACTACTTTGTTGGATGGGTACCTTGGAAGTCTCTTGGGACAAACTATGCTTCTTGCTCTTCTAATATATGTAAATTGCAGTAACTGGATGAACCAACTCTCATATTTCTTAATCTTTGCTTCTACTTCTGATGAAAGTCTCTTAGCGGGTGTCCCTTGTAATACCCTTACTGTCTTCATGGCAAAGGCGTCACAAAATATTTTGTAATATTTGTTGTTGTGCAAATGAAGCTATGGATAGCATTCATGCACCAAATATTGCCTCGGCCCACTGCCAACTTCTCCTAAGACCTTAAGTCCCAGACTTTTATACAATTTAGCAATTAGGTAAAACAAATAGGATCCCATGTAGAATTGCTTTTGGTTTTGTACGGTTCTAAGTTGCAACTCTACATTCTCGCTTATGATCCTAGCCCAATCAAATCTTGTTTTTCCTTTTTCAATTTCATCAATAAAGAAGTACATCCAATTTTCGAATTGCGTACCTTGAGCTAGGCCCATGATCCGACAGAGAAGCACGATGAGATCTCCATATTTTGATTTGAAGTGTGCCACGATGAGCCTCGATGATCTGGTGACTCATTTATTTCCCTCATGTAACCAATCCTGTTTTAGAGGTGTGAAATAAGCTTCTTGGTTATCCTGAAATAATTTGGCTACCTAATCCATCATCACCATTGTCATGCTCTTGTACTGGGGAATGTTAAATGCTTCTTTGATCGCCTGCCCGCCAATGTTGGCCAACACCCTCTTCCCTTCATTAAAAATGATGGATTTACTGATCAGATCAAACCCGGATGCGCACCCCATAACCAATTATGGACAAGGCAAGGTAGGAGTTAAAGCTGTTGTGTGTACAATTCCACTTCTATATATCTTCTTTGCCATGGAGGATTGTCCTTTCTTTAGTATGTCCTTTACCTGTGTCATATTTACTGTACTGATATTGGTATCAATCATTCGCCTCATTTTCGTAAAGAAAGTTGTTTTGGGCATCATATCCTTTTTGTCTTTCTTAGTGTTTGTTCCCTTAGGGTTCTTGCTTGCACTAACATCTACCATCCTAAACACTTATTTCTGCCCCTTCGTTCTAAGTGATATGGACTACCCTTATCGATCTCCAACCTTCTTTTTATCGATGGATTCTACACTTATTTCTGCCTCACCAAGTCCTATCACTCCTCTTATCAATCTTCAATCTTCAACCTAGAATGGCGTGAGGCCTCGCCCCGACCCATCCTAGCATCGATGATACATTATTATTTTAATACTCATGACTCGATATGTCAGAACATTATTTGATGCACTGAACATTATTATGCTATTTTACGTTGTGTGATGCTTTACTTCAGTTATTTGATTTCGTCATTTAATGTTTTATGAACATGTGTAATGATGAAGTAAATGAATGCAAACTAACACCTTGATTATGCAATTCTAATGGTCGGAAATATGAGTAGAATTAGATAAACAATTGATTATTAGAAAAATGGATGTTTTAATTTGTATGATTTTTCTGATACGTAATTTACATAATGCATGTGATTTCTTGATCTATTGATGTATGCAATGAGTGTGCAGAAAATTTAACCGGGAAAACCCAATGGAAAGACGGAACTAAACCCCTAGCTTTTAATTGTTCCTATTAAGTGTTTAAGGCCTAAAAACATTAAATTTAAGTACCCTAGGGATAAGGGTATGGGTGGAGAGTACTTTCCACCCCTTTAGCCTCCTTGGTTGACTTTTAGTGTCACTCAAAAACCCTACTTTTGGTTGATTGCGAAAATGGATTGTCTCTTTACTTGAGTTGGTGACCCAAAACTCCATCTTGAGGTTACTTGAAGTCTAGTTGAGTTAAGGATCATACTTAGAGGCATTTTGGAGTAGTTTTGGGTTTGTCACCCAATCTCTAATTTTGGAGAAAGTTGGAAGATTGAAGGAAGAAAAGGAAAAGCTCTTCTCAAACCACCATTTTGCCATAACTCTTTTGGTGAAGGTAAGAGTTCTTCACTTCTTTGAATTGTTTTCTTTATTTGTCATGCTTGAATCTTGCTTAAATCATGCATAAGGCATTGTGTTGTTTTTGTATTGCTTGCTTGTGTGTTGGGGATTGATTTAGAGGGATCTTAACTTGTTTTTCTTTTGATGTTATTCTCATGCTTGCTTTGATGTTTTGTGTTTTGAAAGGATTTCATGGAGATTGTTTTGGCATCACTCACCTTTGGATAGAGAAGAAGTGGCCATGTATGAGAGAAGAGCCTTAGTTGGACCTCAATAGTGTAGAGTCTCCTCTCATGGTGAGAGGAGGGAAAGAGGGTAGGGTGTATGAGCCCCTACTTGTCATCCCATACCTTGTATGAAAGATTGAATTCTTGAAGAAGAGAAGGAATGAACACCCTTGTTATATTGGTCCCGAAAGGGCAATTGTAGAACGGAAGTTCTTGAATTTTAGCCCCGAAAAGGCTATGTTATGATATGGTGATTGACATCCCCTATTGAAAAAATCCACTTCCCCCCTATTTTGGTTCATTGTTGAACCTATTGTGCAAAACCGGGTTGTTAATGCATGCTTGAATTGTTCATCTTATTGTGTTGTTTTACCTCCATGTTGGTTCTTGTCTCCCCCATGGTTTCTTTGATGCATTGAAGACTTTGGTAAAGATCTCTTGTGAAAGCCATTGAAGAGAATTCAATTGAATTGTAATATTTGTAAAATTGTATTTTAAACTTTGATGTATTGGCAAAGACGTCGGATTTTCTTACTGGTTCTTTCCCGATGGAGCCTTGAACTAGGTTAAATAATAAAGAAAGGAAAAGATTGTGAAAACCTCCTTGCATTGCTCTTATGTGTTTTCAAACTATGCATATGTATGTGAGAAAATAGATTAATGGTTAATGTTATTGAATTATGAATTTCAAGTTTTCAAATATGTTAAAGATGAGTAAATTGGATATGTTGAAGTTTTCAATTCAATGTTATATGTATTAAGAGGAAATGAACAATCCTACATTGTGAACAA
Source organism: Cupressus sempervirens (assembly GCA_028749045.1). Lineage (NCBI taxonomy): Eukaryota > Viridiplantae > Streptophyta > Pinopsida > Cupressales > Cupressaceae > Cupressus > Cupressus sempervirens. The sequence goes on along the minus strand of CM053786.1, from coordinate 558,214,065 downwards.
CATATTCATTCCTCTCCTTGTTAAATTATATAATTGACAAAATCAAATTTGGTTAAGAATTATGCATCTCCTTGTATTCTAAATAAAAAGAAACATACACCTTGTTATATGATGATTGATGAAACATGAATGGTAGGAGAAAGGAAAGAAATAACCCTATTCATATCCTTGTATTAGTATATTGTTCATAGGAAATCTATGTTGTCATTAGGCTAGAATGCACTCTTGATAAAAATAAAAATATATATATATATATATATATATATAGATATATATATATAGCAAGAAGCAAGTTATATCATCACTTAGAAAATTGGCTTCAAAATAAAAATGTGCATCTCCAGGAGTGAAAAACCTCTCTGGAAAATGTATGGGTAAAATTTTAATTCCCCCCTAAGTCACAAAAAATATTCTCTGAATTATTCTTTGTGTTGCAACTAAAAATCATTATTAAATCTTTTAAAAAGAATATAAATCAAATACATTTGAAATTCAAATATTTAAGTGGATATCTTGTTGACATTAGAAAGTAGTAAGAATATTTAGTATGTTAATGTAGATTTTGGTAAATAGTTTTAGAATGTTGTTAGCTAGTGAATCTTATGGTTAGTAGTTTTATTTCCGTTACCCTTTGTTATTATTGTATTTTATTTCATGCTACTAATTAGTCTTATATTATTGAGAGATCATTTGGATAAACCTTAATATTGACATTTTAATGTTGAATTTAACTTTATAATAGATTAAATAAAGTTTAGTTTAACTTATAGATTTATTGAATTTGTTCTAGTCATCATTTTTAATGGTAAATAATTAATTAATTAATTAATTGATTTACTAGAAACTTTTAGTTCATCCAACTATCTATTTTATGATATGATCAAACTGAGTTGTAACCTCGTTATATTGTTGAGAACTTGCACCTAACTTCAAAGTAACTATGGCTATCTGAATTTTTAAACTACTCGAACAATTAGTTCCATCATAGATTAAACATCTAAATCTCTATCAACCATTTTATCTTATTAAATCTTAGTCAAAAATTTAAAAAAATAAAAAAAATTGTGCGCGTTTTTGCTCTTATATTTTGGGCATGACATTTTGGTATCAGAGCCCGTGTTTCAACACTAGGAACCTTAAACCATTATGCTTCTAAACTTAACTAAAGCCTTAATTGTGTAGGATGCCTCCTGTTACTCGGAGCAACCGACGAGGCAGAGGTTGTAGGGCGAGAGGTGGTAGACCAGGACAAGAGGATCAACCACCACCACCACCTCCACCACCGAATCCGAATCAGGATATTTTGGATGCCCTGCAGGCATTGATTGGCGTAGTCCAGCAGAGGGTAGCACCTATAGTACAGCCAAGGCAGCAAATTCCCGGAAGGGAAGCACAGGTTCTCGGAGGACGTGGGGCTGGAGATAGGGAGAGGAGTAGGAATCCTCCACCGAGGCAGGTTGAGGGTCAGGGTGAGCATAAGGGTGAGTCGATACATCAGAGAGGAGCACCACTTGACAGACCTCCTAGACATATAGGAGATGATATCAGGGAGTTGATACGACTGGGACCACCACTCTTTACCGGTTCCACAAAGGGGACAGTAGCAGAGGCCTGGTTACAGAGTCTTCAACGATGCTTTGGATTACGTCCTTATTGGAGTAATCTGAAGGCATGTCTTGCAGTTCATTAGTTGAGAGGAGATGCCTCCAATTGGTGGCATCAGGAGGAGACTATAGGAGGAGTGAGCATGGATACCCTCACATGGGAGTCATTCTTAAAGAGATTCAGGGAGAGGTACCTCTCTAAGCACTTCAGACAGAAGCAGATTGAGGAGTTTCACTCTCCACATCAGAGGGGTCTCATCATAGCGCAGTATGAGAGCAGGTTTCTCGAGCTCCTTCCATATGTCAAGTACATGAAGGACGAGAAATTGCGAGTGCATCATTTCATCATGGGCCTGAATTTCCCCCTTCAAGGTCCAGTTCATATGGCCTTTCCTACTACCTTCAGATAGGTCGTTGAGGTTGCACTGGTTGCAGAGGATACTCGGGGTAGACGAGTCACGGGATTGGTGTTAGAACCGAAACTCTACCCAACAGAAACCCCTTGGAAAGGGAATCAGAACTACACAGCAGGGTCCTCTAAGGGCCAACAGTCTCAGCAGCAGAAACCTCAGCAGCAACAGCAGAAACCCTCACAGGGTTATCAAGGCTCCAAGCCCAAGCAGTGGCATTCACAGGGTCCGAGGCAAGATCACAAAGTACAGACCCCATAGTCACAACCAGCAAAGACTCAGCAGTCTTCTAGGGGTGGTTTCAATGGATCTAGCAGGTCAGGAGGCCCACAGCAGTCTGGATCACAAGGTGCACGATCTTACACGCGAAGACCATGTTACACTTGTGGTGGCATGGGTCACATAGCTAGAGAGTGTCCTCACGGACAGTCCTCCAATGGTCAGAGAGGGGCATTTTCAAAGCCGACAGTTGGCAATGTAGGCAGATCCCACAGAGTTTTTGCAACAGTTGATAATCGCCAAGCCAAGCATCAGGCTACAGTTATTGAGGCTACAAGTAGTATACGGGTTAGCATGGTTACTATTTTATTTGATTCTGGAGCTACTGACTCATTTATATCTCCCTTTGTGGTGGAGCGTTGCGGGCTAGTGACAATTAGACAGGATGTCAGTTGGGAGGTAGAGTTAGCCTCAAGAACCAGGGTGTGTGTTAGTTTCATGGTGCATAGTTGCCCGATTCAGATTGGAGACATGTCGACGATGTCTGATCTACGCATTACCCCTCTAGGTTCTTATGATGTTGTTCTTGGCATGGATTGGCTTTATGCCCATAACGCCAAAATGGATTGTCGACAGAAGAGGGTGGAATGTGTGGATGTGGATGGCATCTTTAGAGTGATCCTTGGGGTTAGGAGACCCATATCTCTTCCTATGATTTCCGCTATGCAGCTTAGACGGTGCATGCGAAAGGGATGTCAGTTGTTCGCTATCACCATCAGCGACAGGAAGGAAGATTCAGAGGGGGAGCCATCCCTCGATGATTTTCCTATATTGCAGGAGTTTGCAGATGTTTTTCCTTCAGAGCTCCCTGGTAGGCCTCTACCTAGAGCAGTGGATTTTCATATTGATCTTGTGCCAGGAGCAGAGCCAGTGTCGAGAGCACCTTACAGGATGACTACTCATGAGCTTAGTGAACTAAAGATTCAGTTGGATGAACTCTTAGAGAAGGGGCATATTCGACCTAGTGTGTCACCTTGGGGCGCACCAGTGATTTTCGTAAAGAAGAAGGACGAATCACTTAAGTTGTGTATTGATTATCGGCAATTGAACAAAGTAACCATCAAGAACCCATACCCTCTTCCTAGAATTGATGATCTCTTCAATCAGTTGCAAGGTGCTCAAGTATTTTCAAAGATTGATCTTAAGTCGGGTTATCATTAGTGGAGGATTGTGGATAGTGATATCCCTAAGACTGCATTTCGCACTAGGTATGGTCACTACAAGTTCACCGTGGTACCATTTGGCCTTACGAATGCTCCTGCTGTATTCATGAGCCTCATGAATGGAGTATTTCGTACCTTTTTGGATAAGTTTGTGGTTGTTTTCCTGGATGACATCCTGATATATTCTCATGATGAATAGCACGAAGAGGACTTGAGACAGGTATTGCAGAAGTTGAGGGAGAACCAGTTGTTTGGTAGCTTGTCGAAGTGTGCATTCTTTAGACCTGAGATACATTATTTGGGTCATGTCATATCAGGCAATGGTGGCTTAGTAGACCCATCAAAGATTAGGGCCATCATGGATTGGCCAAAACCCACCAGTGTCACTGAGGTGAGGAGCTTTATGGGTTTAGCAGGTTATTATCGACACTTCATTGCACGGTTCTCTAGATTGGCACACCCCATCACGTCTCTTCAGAGGAAGGGAAAGAAGTATGAGTGGACAAAGAAGTGTGATAGAGCTTTTCAAGAGCTCAAGAGAGCCCTCACGAATGCACCGATTCTTGCAGTAACAGATCCATCTGCAGATTTTGTGGTGTGCACTGATGCGTCTTTGGATGGTATTGGGATAGTTCTTATGCAGGATGGCCGACCTATTTCTTTCGAGTCTAGGAAGTTGAAGACTCATGAACTCAATTACCCTACTCACGACCTAGAGCTTGCAGCAGTGGTTCATGCCTTCGTGAGGTGGCCACACTTCCTACTAGGTCATCGATTTGAGCTTCATTCCGATCACCAGAGCTTGCAGTACATATTCACGCAGCCGAACTTTAATGCTAGGCAGAGAAGGTGGATGGAGTTCCTTTGTGAGTACGAGTTTTGATGTTCATTATATCAAAGGGAAGGAGAATGTAGTTACAGATGCCTTAAGTAGAAGGCACCATGAGTTATCCTCTATGACTACTAGTAACGATTTGAGAGAGAGGATTCTTCAGCACTTGCCAGCGGATGAGCTTTACGCAGAGGTTAGTCAGGGGGTGCATTCTCGGAGACCCTTGGAAGGGAAGTATTCAGAGTATTCCTTGGAGTCCGATGGACTCTTGCGTCATAGAGGACGTATGTATGTACCTTCCATTGGGGGATTGCGCGAGCTCATTATACTTGAGGCTCACAGAGCACCTTATGCAGTGCACCCCGGTGTTAAGAAGTTACATGCAGATTTGAGGCAGTTATATCATTGGCCAGGCATGAGAGTGCAGATTGCTAACATAGTTGCAAGATGCCTCAAGTGTCAGAGGGTGAAGGCAGAGCATCATCATCCCGCTGGGCTCCTTCAACCTCATGAGATTGCAGAGTGGAAGTGGGATGTTATATCTATGGACTTTATTGTTGGTCTCCCCTTGTCGTCTCGTCACCATGATGTCATTTTGGTAACAGTTGACACGTTGACCAAGGTTGCCCACTTCTCTCTCGTGTGTACTACATACACAGCACGGAACATAGCTCAGGTGTTTCTACAGGATATTGTCAAACTTCATGGTGTTCCCCGTAAGATCATCTTCGATAGGGACTCTCTGTTCACCTCATCGTTTTGGAGAGAGTTGTAAACAGCATTGGGCACTAGGCTCAATTTCAGTACAACATACCATCCTCAAACCGACGGGCAGACCGAGCGAGTGAATCAAGTTTTGGAGGAAATGTTGCGTATGTACGTGATGGACCATCAGGTCAAGTGGGAGGAATATCTACATCTTGTCGAGTTTGCCTATAACAATGGGCACCATTCCTCCATAGGTATGCCGCCTTATAAGGCCTTGTATGGAAGACCTTGCAGGACGCCTTTGAGTTGGGACAGGATCGAGGATCGAGTATCTATTGGCCCTCAGTTAGTTAAGAAGACGGAGCAGCAGGTGACTCTGACTAGACAGCGCTTGAGAGAGGCACAGGATCGGCAGAAGAAGTATGCTGATGTGAAGAGGATAGATCGAGAGTATCAGGTTGGTGATAGAGTGTTCTTGAGGGTGCGACCGCACAAGAGTCCAATTCGATTCGGAAAGGGCTCTAAGTTGGCACCCCAATTCGTTGGACCGTTCGAGATCCTAAAGAGAATAGGACCAGTTGCCTACCATTTAGCCTTGCCACCTAGCCTGTCACGCATTCACGATGTGTTTCACATTTCAGTATTGAGAGGATACATTTATGATGAGTCTCATATTATAGATTGGGATGCTTTGCAGGTGGAGTCGGACGACCAATTAGCGCTGGAGCCTATCCGTATTATTGCCCGACGGACCCTATCACTTCGAGGTCAAGAGCTGGACCAGGTTAGTCCAGTGGGATTGCTATGATGAGGTTACGGCTTCATGGGAGGATGCAGCACAGATGCAATCTCAGTACCCATATCTTTTTGATGAACTCCAAGAGGAAGTTCATGCCTAGTGGGGGAGGATGTGAGGCCTCGCTCCGACCCATCCTAGCATCGATGATACATTATTATTTTGATACTCATGACTCGATATGTCAGAACATTATTTGATGCACTGAACATTATTATGCTATTTTACGTTGTGTGATGCTTTACTTCAGTTATTTGATTTCGTCATTTAATGCTTTATGAACATGTGTAATGATGAAGTAAATGAATGCAAACTAACACCTTGATTATGCAATTCTAATAGTCAAAAATATGAGTAGAATTAGATAAACAATTGATTATTAATAAAATGGATGTTTTAATTTGTATGATTTTTCTGATACGTAATTTACATAATGCATGTGATTTCTTGATCTACTGATGTGTGCAATGAGTGTGCAGGAAATTTAGCCAGGAAAACCCAATGGAAAGACGAAACTAAACCACTTGTTAATTTTGTGTTATCTTTGCATTGTCTTTCTTTGAAGTTTGTTATTTGGTCTTACTATTCTCCTAGCTTTTAATTGTTCCTATTAAGTGTTTAAGGCCTAAAAACATTAAATTTAAGTACCCTAGGGGTAAGGGTATGGGTGGAGAGTACTTTCCACCCCTTTAGCCTCCTTGGTTGACTTTTAGGGTCACTCAAAAACCCTACTTTTGGTTGATTGCGAAAATGGATTGTCTCTTTACTTGAGTTGGTGACCCAAAACTCCACCTCGAGGTTACTTAAAGTCTAATTGAGTTAAAAATCATACTTAGAGGCATTTTTAAGTAGTTTTGGGTTTGTCACCCAATCTCTAGTGTTGGAGAAAGTTGGAAGATTGAAGGAAGAAAAGGAAAAGCTCTTCTCAAACCACTATTTTGCCATAACTCTTTTGGTGAAGGTAGGAGTTCTTCACTTCTTTGAATTGTTTTCTTTATTTGTCATGCTTGAATCTTGCTTGAATAATGCATAATGCATTGTGTTGTTTTTGTATTGCTTGCTTGTGTGTTGGGGATTGATTTGGAGGGATCTTAACTTGTTTTACTTTTGATGTTATTCTCATACTTGCTTTGATGTTTTGTATTTTATGGGCATTTCATGGGGATTGTTTTGGCATCACTCACCCTTGGATAGGGAAGAAGTGGCCATGTATGGGGGAAGGGCCTTAGTTGGACCTCAATAGTGTGGAGTCTCCTCTCATGGTGAGAGGAGGGAAAGAGGGTAGGGTGTATGGGCCCCTACTTGTTATCCCATACCTTGTATGAAAGATTGAATTCTTGAAGAATAGAAGGAATGAACACCCTTGTTATATTGGCCCTGAAAGGGCAATTGTAGAAGAACGGAAGTTCTTGAATTTTAGCCCCGAAAAGGCTACGTTATGGTATGGTGATTGACATCCCCTATTGAGAAAATCCACCTCCCCCCTATTTTGGTTCATTGTTGAACCTATTGTGCAAAACCGGGTGGGAAATGCATGCTTGAATTGTTCATCTTATTGTGTTGTTTTACCTCCATGTTGGTTCTTGTCTCCCCCATGGTTTCTTTGATGCATTGAAGACTTTGGTAAAGATCTCTTGTGCAAGCCCTTGAAGAGAATTCGATTGAATTGTAATATTTGTAAAATTGTATTTTAAACTTTGATGTATTGGCAAAGACGTCGGATTTTCTTACTGATTCGTTCCCGATGGAGCCTTGAACCAGGTTAAATAATAGAGAAAGGAAAAGATTGTGAAAACCTCCTTGCATTGCTCTTATGTGTTTTCAAACTATGCATATGTATGTGAGAAAATAGATTAATGGTTAATGTTATTGAATTATGAATTTCAAGTTTTCAAATATGTTAAAGGATGAGTAAATTGGATATGTTGAAGTTTTCAATTCAATGTTATATGTATTAAGAGGAAATGAACAATCCTACATTGTGAACAACATATTCATTCGTCTCCTTGTTAAATTATATAATTGACAAAATCAAATTTGGTTAAGAATTATGCATCTCCTTGTATTCTAAATAAAAAGGAATAGTAGTTTTATTTCCGTTACCCTTTGTTATTATTGTATTTTATTTTATGCTACTAATTAGTCTTCTATTATTGAGAGATCATTTCGATAAACCTTAATATTGACATTTTAATGTTGAATTTAACTTTATAATAGAGTAAATAAAGTTTAGTTTAACTTATAGATTTATTGAATTTGTTCTAGTCATCATTTTTAATGGTAAATAATAAATTAATTAATTAATTGATTTACTAGAAACTTTTAGTTCATCCAACTATCTATTTTATGATATGATCAAATTGAGTTGTAACCTCGTTATATCGTTGAGAACTTGCATCTAACTTCAAAGTACCTATGGCTATCTGAATTTTTAAACTACTCGAACAATTAGTTCCATCATAGATTAAACATCTAAATCTCTGTCAACCATTTTATCTTATTAAATCTTAGTCAAAAAAAAAAAAAATTTGTGTGCGTTTTTGCTCTTATATTTTGAACATGACAAATGGGACTAACACTTATTTCTACCTCGTCGTTACCTTAAGATGGACTACACTTATATCTCCCAACTTCAACCTATGGTGTTCTAGCTTATTTCTGCCTCACCAAATGCTCTATCATGAATTCTACACTTATCAATCTCCAATCTTTAACCTAGGATGGGATGATGAAGAAGAACCAAGAGAAGCAAAACTAAACCAAGAACAAAAGAGCGAAATCCGCTTAAGGACCACTTTCAACTCTAAATGAATTGAATTTACCTTTACCAATGGCCAGGTCTTCTTTTGAATTTCGGATCAGACCTAAGAATTTCAAGCCCTTGCAAATATTGATGCCCCAGCTGAAGAAATCAGAATTTAGCCACTTGAAATTGCCCATACATGTGCCAAAAAATCAGACTTTAATCGCCTATTTCCTTTGCCAAATAATACTGTTCGGATCTAATGCAAAATTACAGCTCCTCAAGAAAATCAGACTTCCACAAGTTTCGGCTCCACAAAATTCGCCTTAGGGAAAGAAATTCTGATTTGCCACAAGAAGTTGCCTAGGACAGAAATGCAGCCTTCATAGAAAAAATTCAGATTGCCAACAATGGAAATCCACCTTGCAAGAATGCCAAAATCTAGAAAAAATCGCCTTCCTTAAGAACAATTGCTGCCTTTCTCAAAATTCGCCCAAGCATGGAAGAGGAGGATGGAATGAATGAAGAGGTAAGGGGAAGGAGATCCCTCTGATACCCAATTCACTTGCATTCTCTAGCTGGCCAACTTGCACCTAGGAGGGGAAAAAAAAACATTAATTAATGCACAATTATGGCCCGAATTAAATGATAAGCTAAAAATTAATTTTGCCACAATGAAATTAGACCAAAATTGCAAAAATAAAATAAATAAAACCTTGGAGATGCTAAACATTTTCATTTAATGACGATTTAGTAATTAATATATCATTAAAAATTGGATTTGGCAAGCCAAAAGCAAGTCTTTCAATTTTAAATTACTAAATTCTTTAAAGACTCTAAAATCTTCAAGGCAAATTAAACCCATTTAATGCTAAATTTTGCAATTTAAATCCAAAATCGATTTTGCTATGCAATTTTAATTTTTTTTAACAAAAATAAATCATTTCTCTAGAATCCAAAATCGATTTTCCTAATTCAATTTCATCATCACAAAATTAATTTTCTCATCGAAAAATTCAAGATTTTCCAAAAAACCCAAATCTAACAAATTTTTCATTTTTTGAAAATTACTCAAGTTTATACAATTATATCCAAATTTTCAAAAAAAATCGTCTAAGTACAAAATTTACAATTTTATCTTGCCAAGTGTTGCTCTTTGAAACTTGTTCAACCTAAGGATAAATTTAGTCATTATGGAAAATCAAGCTTAAAACCGGATGAAAATAAATTTAACCTCCTCCCTCTTGACCTGAAGGCATCCAAGAAGTAAAATTTTTGGACAACCTCAAAAATTATTGCCAAGATGATAAAAAAAGGGGGGTTCCCAAAAATTTTTGGGGCGATGGTGTGAAAACCTCACAAGAGGAGGCCACACCAATTTTGATGTCTTCAATATCCTTGTTGACTTTAAGTGCCTTCTTCTTGGTGCTAGCTCGTGTTCTTTTCCCTGGCCTAGCAGTCGCATCCTGAGGGATAGTATCTCTATCATCCTCCACTTCAACAATGGCTTTGTTCAAGCTTCCCAATTAGAATTTTAAGATGCCCAATAGAGGCCTTGAGAATTTTGTAACTCTGCTCACCAATTTTCTTAAGATTGGTCTCTACGCTGGAGACTCTAGCTTCCATAACATTAAACTAGGTATCAACGGCACCAAATCTAGTCTCATAGGGCTCAATCATGGTATCTGCATCATTAACCTTAGTGAGATCCTTCACGTTATCAGGAAAGAGTTGTCCTTAGCCACACCAAGAGCTTTCAAAAACTCTAGCTTATTAGTGAAAGCCCTTTGCTTGATTTTAATCTTTGACTTCATGGAATACCCACCTAACGATCTTGTAAAAATCCAAAGTCATGTCTTTAGTTGTCTGCATTTCATTGATAGAGGACTCTTTGTTATAGTTGTCCAAATCGGTAAATGTGGCATCTTCCTTGGAGGGTTTCTTATCAACCTCAGGGTTCTTATCACCAGTTGGAGAAACAAGCCCCAATGTTCGTCAAATTGTTGTCTCCAAAGGTAGACTTAGCAAGGCTATTCGCAGCCGAAGGAGGGGAGGGTAGGAGAGTAGCCCAAATCTTGACCCAATCTCCTAACACAGAAAGTAGCCAAGTGCTTGGTCTTCTTCTTAGGAGGAGAAGACACCAGATCCTCCTTAACCTCTATATCCCATCCCTCGTCATCATCTTTTTCTCCCTCAGATCACACCTCTTCCTCAAATTTTATTTGTTTACTGGCTCTAGAGGTAGGATTTTTTTTTGGTTTTCTTTCTAGTAGACAGAAAACAAAGACTTTCCCTTTACCTTTACGAGAACTCCTAGGATTTTTATAACAGATGGATGAATCAAGTTCGTCCACCTCAGTGTCAGAACCCTCCTCATCTTCATCCTTTGTGTCATGGATTTCTTCATCAAGTCCGATTAATCAAGAATATGGTGCTTGATAGTGGAAGCTTTAAAATAATCATAGATAAGGACCATAAGACCTTCATGAAGTGCAGGATTACTATCAAGATTAACCCTAGCTTCCTTAATGCTAGCCTTCATTGAACAAAGGAGGTAAAAAGGAAAAGAAACCTCATCTCCATGGAGAAAGTGACTTAAGAGCACAAATAGAGCCATATAGCCTCGTGAACCTCCCATCAAACATAATGTACTGCATAACACCGAACAAAACCCTTCTTCATATTTTCTTAGTGGCCTTAGCAGAGTAATAGGTCTTATCAATCTTAAACAATTTCTATTTTTCCTCACCCTCCTTAACAAACCTTTTCACCATAGAGTCTGTGAGTTTGCAATCTCTATAAAATTTCTTTCATTCAAGAGGAAGGCCAATAATTTGTGCTATGACCCCTTCGTTAACTTTGGCAGTTATGTCGTAGATAGTTAATTTCTTGTCCCTCCACTACTTAAAAATCCAAGTAATTGTAGGATTGCAACTGTGGAGCCTTTCCATGAAATTGGTCATCTTGTTGGTGTTCAGTAATCTCCAAACCTTAGGCTTTTGCTTCTACTCATCGTACGAAAGGGGTTCCATGCGCTTTTTGTTACCTCCCATCTCAAAGTACTTGCTACAACACAACTTCTCAAGACATTGGGCTTTCTGTAGAGATGGACCAAAATTCTAGTGCCAAAAATGACAAGACCAAGCCCAAATAAGGAAACTAACACCCAAAAAGCATGTGAGGTCTTGTTGTGAAAATTCTATTGCAGTTCATGATTATTAATCTCCTATCTTATTTAGATTATTTGACTGCTCAAAAGCAAATATTGAATAATAACTCAACTGCAACTTCACAAATAAAATAATGAAAGGATTACGCAACACAAGGAACTCAATATTTTTGGACAAATTGTCCCTGGACAAACCCCAAAGGGAAAACCAGTATTGCAGAGAAGGAATTATATTAAACTTCAGCAAATTAACAGATATATAAACTGCTTGCCTCTTACTGGCAAAGCTTCGACAATCTCCCAAATTCTCCTGTTGAGATTCCACCACTGCTGTCCCTAACGCAATCACTGTGCCTTTCCTAACACTACAAGACTATTTGCTAACACTGCACAAATTCATTTGCTATCACTGAAAATGCTTCTCAATCTTGTATTCTCCAAATGCCCACTGACTCCCCTTTATACTACTCCCATTGGAAAACCAATGACCAAGATTTATTCTCAATCAACAACTGAGATTGATAACACCCTAACAAATTAGCTTTTAGGTGTTTCAAAAAGAGATCAATTAATTAGTAAATAATTGTCCTCATTCCTAACAAATTTGTTAGAAAAATAATTATTTACTAAATCCTAGCAAATGGACGAACAACTATCCAAGCTACCCCAACCAACACTCCCTCTTAGCAAGGAAGTTCTTCTGCATGACACCCAACTTATCTCTAAAGAAGATGAATTTTGCCTTCCCTAGTGACTTAGTCAAAATGTTTGCTACGTGCTCCAATGTAGGTATAATTGTAGTTGGACGATCCCTCGTTGTACACAATCCCTGATGAAGTGATACCTGATGTCTATATGCTTCAGCCTATCAATAAACACAAGATTCTCAAACAATTTAGTGCAACTTTGATTGTCACAGTGTATCAAAATAGTCTCAACTCTTTGACCAAATAAGGCTACCAACAACTTCCGAAGCCATAAGCTTCACACATTGCCATGTTGGCCGCTATGTATTTTAACTCTGTAAAACTCAGAGCCACGGACTTTTGCTTCCTCTTGAATCAAGAGACAACTCCTAATCCCAAACTAAAGCAACAACCAAAGTATTGTTCTTGTCCGATGTATTGTCTTCTCAATCTGTGTCAGTATGGTCTATCAACTTGATTAATATCTAATCCCATGCTCAATTGCACCTTGTAGATACCACAACACATGCTTTGTCGTTGTTTAATGCACTCTCTTTGGCTCAACCATGAATTGACTAAGGGAGTTCACTACAAAAGCTATATCTAGCATAGTGTTAACCAAATACATGAGAGAACCAATCAATTGCCTGTATAATGTGGGTGTAAATCCTTCTCCCTTGACATGTCTACCTTCTTCCAATTTGTGATCATAGGTGTTGACATGGCTTTTCTATCCTCCATCTTGAACCTTTTCAAGATTTTGATGCAATATTTCCCTTTTCCAAAAAAATATCTCCATCTCTCTACCACACATGCCCTACAAAGTAGTGCATAAGTCCCAAATCCTTCATCTTGAACTTTGTTGCAAGGTCCCTCTTGCACTCCTCTATGAACCCTAGTAAACCTATTAGAAGCAAGTCAACCACGTATAGAACAAAATGAAAATTTCACCCCCCAACCACTAAGTAATAGAGATCAGCATCTGCCTCACTCTTCACAAAGCCCATTCCCAACAAGTATGTATCAATGCACTCATACCATACTTTGAGAGCCTGCTTGAGTTCATACAAGGGTCTCTTCAATCTGCACACGTAGGTCTCCTTGCTGTGTGCTACAAAGCCTTTAGGTTATTCTATGTATACCTCCTCTTTTAACTTACGATTAAGGAATGTTGTCTTGACATCCATTTGATGGATTTTCCATCTCATTTGTGTTGCAAATGAGATCAGCTCGTATAGAAGTATACCTTGCCACTGGAGAAAATGTCCCCTTGGCCACAAACCTTGTTTTGTATTTCACGATGCTACCATCTGCACCATGCTTGATCTTATTGATTAAGTGTGATCTAACCACCACCCTATTTGTTGGTCTATGCACTACTTCCCACACATCATTCTGCATTATTGAGATATGTTCCTCAACCATTGCATCTTGCCACACCTGATGTTGTGCAGCATCTTGATAGTTGGAAAGCTCACTATCTACCAATTCACTGACTAAGGCCTCATAGTCATTAAATGTAATGTCCCCTTTGGGACATTTACAGTTTTTCTCCAACTTGTTTCCTTTTCATTATATTTTCATCTGATTTGCTTCTTTATTCCCCTAAGCCTTTGTGATAATTCATATCTAATATATCTTCCTCTATCATCTGTTCTTCTATTTATATATATTATTAGTAGTGAATAGTCGTGAATGGTTGCATCCCTTCAATAATAATTAACTAGTTGTTATGGTTAAGGTTTAATAGCTATTAATTAACATATATTTAACAATATATATTAATATATATTATATGTATAACATTTATTAATTATTAAATTTCCTTATTTGTAGTGTATCCATAGGATTATGGATAATATAAGCTATTTAGACAACATAATAATGCTATCACCATTCATTTAGTACCATCCTTATTTATTATCATTATTACATATATCATAAGATTCTTATATTGGTAGATATATATTCTAATATTACTATATTAGTAGAATTATATTATCAATAGTAAATGATAATATATTATCATTATATTTAAATATATCATAAAATGTATTAGATGATTTACATCATATATTTATCTATATAAATATATTAAATTAATAGAATATTATTGTTTAACTCTTATTAAAACCTAGTCTAAAACTAGGGACATCACATTAAACTTGGTTGATTGTCTCCGTTGTCTAGTACTCCACCAAAGCTCCCTCAAACTCCTGAATATCCCTATGTGTCTCTTGAACCTCACTGCCAACTGTAGAGGATGATATGTCAACCTCCTCGTCTTTTGGAGGCATCTCTTGTTGTTCCATATTCTATGAACTCTCACCACTTGAGCTTGTGCTTGCACTAGTAATTATTTTAGTACTTTGTTGTCCCTAATTCGAATGAACCATCCTCAGAGCTTCCATTGGCTGCTCACACTGATCAATTGCTAGAAAATCTTTGGACCTCCTAAACTCTTTGTCTTCCATGAACTTGACATCACGTCTCACTATAATCCTCTTGGTTCCTAGAATAAATATCTGATATGCCTTTGAGGTTTCACTATACCCAACAAAGTACCCTCTCTCTATAGTCTGATCTAATGTGATACGTGTATCTCTTGGAATATAACAATAAGCTAGACTCCCAAATGCCCTAAAGTGATTGAAATCTAGCTTCTTGTCTGTGAAAGCCTCCTTTGTTGTCATTTGCTCTAATACCTTATGTAGAACCCTGATTTGTATGCATACTGCGTACTATACACCTCTTTCCATAACTAACGTTGCATGGCTTGGTCATGTAGCATACCCATTGTTGCCTTCAATATAGAATGGTTCTTCCTCTCAACAACCCCATTTTGTTGTGAATTATAAGAAACAATCCACTTTCTCTTGATTCCTTTGCTAGTACAGTACTCTTGGAACTCTTTCCCTTTGTGTTTGCCTCCATTGTTTGACTGAAGAGCCTTATGTTCCTTCTTGTCGAATTCTCCACAAGAGCTTTGAACTCTTGGACACTACTGAAAACCTCATCCTTGGTCTTCTAAAAGTGTATCCAAGTCTTCTTAGAGAGATTGTGAATAAAAGTGACAAAGTAGTCATATCCTCTGAAAGACTTCGTCGACATTGGTCCGCATATATCTATATGTACTAAATCAAGAACATCGTTGGATCTGGTGTCACTCCTTGGAAAAGTAGCATTCATAAAATTCCCTAACATGCATCCTTACATACATCATCATGCTATGTGCTTAACTCTGGAATACTTATCACTGTGTCACGATGCAATTTAAGTGGTCCATAATGTATATGGCTCATCCTCCTACGTCATAGCTCTCTACGATCTCTAGAATTACTATTGCTCATGAGTGCCTTAGGAGTATCAAACTGCAACCTATACAGTCAACCACTCCTAACTCCAATAGATATAGGCAATTTCCAATTCTTGTGCTTAATCAAACATGTGCCCCTCTAAAGAATACATTATAGCCTTCATCCTAAAGGACAAATACAGAAATAAGGTTCATACCTAAACTTGGCACATGCAACACATCATGAAAGGCAATCATCTTCCAATTCTCCCTCTGACACTGAACGGTTCCTTTCCCAATTGGGTTGAGTTTGGACAAGTTCCCCATAGAAATCTAGATTCGGGTTTCCTCCTCCTTATAACTAGAAAACTACTCGCTAAATCTTGTCATATGAAATGACAGCCCACTATCTATATACCAAATGCTTGGCGAGGTTAAGCTAATCATGCAAGCTATGAGTGCAAAATCATCCTCCATTCTACTAGTGAGCTCATCTACACTTTTTAAAGCTCACTTTCTCTTCTTCCTTTGTGGGCAATCATTGGCATAGTGGCCAAACTTGTGACAACCATAACACTTGATCTTGGACAAGTCCTTCTCACTTTATGCATTTGATCCTTTGCTAGACCCCTTCTTTGCTTTCCCTTTTTTGGCTAGGATGACATTTTACTATTCCACCTCACTTTTTTGACTCTTATTGTTGGCTCTGTTGGCAAGAACTAGTCTAAGCTCTTCCTAAGTGAAATCACTCCATACTCAATCTTAACTCAATAAGGTGTCTCGTCCACTAACAACTTGGACAAAAACATCCCACTGCTTAGTAAACTTATCTAGGGCTATTCTTACTAGCTCGTCATCATCTAGCTTATCTCCAATAGCCACTAAATTGCCCTTGACAAGTCTAAGTCTAGTGAGGCAACTTGTCACATCTTCTCCATGTATTTTCATTTTTTCTCTGAGCATCTTCTTCCAATTAGTGGTAGCACTCTGGTACAAATTCAAAATGGTGTCCCACATCTTTTTGTTGTATCTAACTAAGCAGATGCAAAACTATATGATCCTTGACACTATCAAGGATTAGCCTCCTAGCCTTGGTGTCATCCTTATATGTTGCGAGTTGTGTTGGATCTGTAGGTACAACTACAACACTAGTCACAAATTGTTTGATACCATTCCCCTCGAACAACATAAAAATTTATGGTTTTCCAGACACCAAAATTAGAAGCTCCATCCAATCTGTCCTAATCTCTTAAACTTATTGAGGCCATCTCAAAGGATAAAAGGAAATAACAATGCTAAAGAGCTCAATCTGGGTTTTATAAACCCTCAATCTTCTTTCCTTTGTCGATGCTAAATCTTTTCTTCCCTCAACTTAGCTCTGATACCATGTGAAAATTCTATTGTAGTTACTAATTATTAATCTCCTACCTTGTATAGATTATTTGACTACTCAAAAGAAAATATTGAAAAATTACACAACTACAACTTCACAAATAAAATGATGAAAAAGATTATGCAACACAAGGAACACAATATTTTTGGACAAATTGTTCCCAGAAAACCCCAAAAGAGAAAACTAGTACTGCAAATGATGAATTATATTAAACTTCAACAAATTAAGAAATACATAAACTACTTGCCCCTTACTGGCAGAGCTCCGACAATCTCCCAATTTCTCCTGTTGAGATTCCACCACTACTATCCCGAACACTATCACTGCACCCTTGCTAACACTGCAAGACTATTTGCTAACGCTACAAATTCATTTGCTCTCACTGCAAATGCTTCTCAAACTTGTATTCTCCAAATGCCCACTGACCCCCTTTTATACCACTCTTGTTGGAAAACCAACGACCAAGAGTTATTCTCAATCAACGCCTGAGATTAATAACACCCTAACTAACCCTAACCAATTAATTTCTAGGTGTTTCTAAAAGAGATAAATTAATTAATAAACAATTGTCCTCATTCCCAACAAATTTGTTGGAAAAAAAATTATTTACTAAATCCTAGCAAATGAATGAACAACTGTCCAAACTACCCCAACAAACATTTGTCACAGGTGCCATCTAGTCTATCAGTCAGACGGAAACCTTTTTGAGTATAAATGTCTTACGCTGTCTCAAGCACATTGAAATCAGTAAAGATTGCTCCCTCTTAGCCATGCATTCCGTCATAATTTAGGATGGCTTTGGCATCGTGCAGAAATGCCATCTCACAATGCCAAATGATGGGTGAGTCAACTTTGACAGCCATATTGGCAATCCAATCCGCCAGTGTTCACTTCTCTATGGCCATGAGATATATGGCATTTCTCAAAAGAATTAACTATCCCCTTGGTCGAAGATATGATATTATTGACAGTCCATGAGGGAAGGGTGAGTCTCCTCAAGCACCTAACAATATTATTTGAGTTCCCCTCAATCCAAACTTTGCAACCCTTAAACTTTCTGGCAAAGAGAAGGGACTGGAAGGCTGTCATTGCCTCAGCTAAGTGGTTGGTTTGGATTCCCAAGGGGAGCACCAGCACCACAACAAATAGGCCATTATCATCTCTGATTACTCCCCTGTACCTAGCCGCCTTAGGATTACCCTTAGCTGCCTCATCAAAGTTAATTTTAACCCAACCTTTAGGAGAATAATTCCACTTGCATCTATCTCTACCATTACTCAGATTGCCCAGAGGAGGACGGAAAGGAATCTTCTATTGCATCATGACGAATTGGTCGGATTGGCTAGCAAGGGCGTGGACCTTACCCAACACTTGCATATTCTCTTTTACGCCTCTGAAAATCTTCTCAAGGACAATGTCAGGAGGGGCAGCAGCATCTCTAAAAAATATTGTTGTTCCTCTCCTTCCAAATGGCCCAAAGGATATGATGCAGAACAAAAGCCCACAGTGATCTAATTGTTTTATTGGAAGAAGGGTTGCACCAATCCCTGAAACAATGTAGAATAGGTTGAAAAAAATTCCAGTTAACATTGAGAATCTGCAGAAATTTAGACCAAATCTGGGAAGAAAGAGAGCAATGGAGCAAGATATGATTGAAAGACTCTTCATCTTCCATGCAAAGATAATATGATAGGATAATGAAAACCTCTGCAGCACGGATTGTCAGTAGTAAGAATTTTATTTTGAAGGAGGATCCACAAAAACATGTTAACCTTTGGGATGAGGCCCCAGAACCAGGCCTTAGACCAGGGAGGAGGCTTCTGGAAATTAGAGAGCAAAATGACAGATGACAGCATCAAGAAAAGTCCAGCCGGGGTGCCATTCCAAATCTCCATGTCTTCATCATCCGAAACCAGCATAGTGGAGTAAAGAGTCTGCTGTAAAGCAAGGAGATTAAAGCTGACCCTATCCAAGTCAACCCACTGATCATTCTGCCAATAGTCAACAACCATCTCTCCAAACCTGACCTTGCACTCCTGCATAAAGGGAGTGAAAGAAGCATGTTCAGTAAGGGGGGTCTCAATAAGCCACTTATCTCCAGAAAATTTAACTTTTCTTCCGTTTCCAACTTTCCAGGCCACCCCAAGGGCTACAGTCTGTTTGGCATTAAGAACATTGTTCCAAATCAAAGAGCTAGAGGGAATATCAGAAGAGTTTAACAAACCTGCCAAAGAGAGATGAGGATGAAGATATTTGCTTCTCCAAATAGAGTTCCATTCCCCACTCTGGCCAAAAGTCCTCCAAATTTGTTTGGCAAGGAGATCTTTATTAAGGGTTTTGATACTTCTCAGGCAAATTCTCCAAATAGAGTTCCATTCCCGACTCTGGCCAAAAGTCCTCCAAATTTGTTTGGCAAGGAGAGCTTTATTAAGGGTTTTGATACTTCTCAGGCAAAAGCCTCCTAGGCTTTTGGGTCTACAAACACACCCCAGACTAAAGGAAAGTTTTTGAATCCTTTCAATAGCCTCTACGAATTTAGCAGGAATTCTGAAAAGACTCAAATCATACACTGGAAGGCTCTAGAGAATATGCATTTATGTGTTATTAGATAATCAAATCTTCCAAAAATAGTTGGTCTCATGGATTACATTTCAAATGTTGTCTAATGTGATTGCAGGACCTAAAACAAGATTTACATAAGAAAAGAATCTTTTAATTTGTAAGTTTGTATTCGGAATAAAATATATCTCCTATTTTAATTGAACTTGTCATTACAGGGAAAAATAGTTATCCCTAAAAGGGGCATTACAAACACTGATACTTAACCTAGTGGAGCACATTGAAGGTCAAATTAAAGATCACAGGGAAGATGACAAAAATTGATCAACAAAGGAATGCAACCAATTTGATTTCCTCACTAAATAATGAGATTTATCCTCTCATTTTGATCGTTTGCAGTACAATAAACTCACCCAACTAGCTAGATACTTAACCAAGAAGTGAAATCCTTTTGTGGATAACACTTCGTCATTCCCCAAGAGCACTGCTAGCTTTGCCAGCATCCTTATGAACCATACATGTGAAGAACATACTTATGGGTTAGCTTTGGCATGGTCTTTCTCTTCACTGAAACCCTGTTGAAAAGAGCAGTTAAAGCTTTCAGGGATATCGATGAGAAGTATACTGCAAGATAAGTTTTTGCTTATGATCAACATATTTTAGAATCTTAAGAGGTATTTATGTACAAGCAATAAGAGTAGCCATCTGCTCACCTCTCTCAACCACTGTAACTAGCTTATTTAGGGGAAAAAATTAAATAGACTGCATTAGAATCCTCTCACTCAAAACCTAAGCCATGGTATACTAAGGTGAAAGAAACAAATGTTACTGCCCATGTGACAAAGAGTTGCTTGAAAAGTTATTTGTGAAACTTTAATGCTCAGTCCAAGTGCAAATTCAATTCCTGATGAAATTGAAAGAAACCATTGTCAACCCTTCTTAGATGTCTCTATCACCTTAAGGAGCTAATGGATCTCTCTCCAAAAATATCCACAAGATAAAGACAGATATACATGTCCCTTAGAGTTGTTCCCCACCAAACTATATTACAAACAGCCAAAATGATAGACACCCTACTACTAGAGTTCTCCGAATTGCTGACCCAGAACACTTGAAGAATGATGAAAAATATCTTTAAAAAAATCCTAAAGAAGAATTGTTTTAAAACTGGCAAGTCAAAAAAGTCTAAAGACCCCAAACAAGCAAAAAATGATAGTACTCCGAGGACTGATGAGGACAATGTGGAGAAGAAAGATTTTACCTTATATTCAAGATATTACAGAAAAAACTGGCTAGGAAAGTTTTCAGAAAATGGGCAAAATTATAAAATTAGAAACTTTCAAGAACTCCCAACCAGCCTTAAAAGTGACAGAAAAAATTGGAAGCAATAGTCAGAAAAGTTGTTAATGAGATTCCTTGCAGGTGGTATTCTTTCCAAGCCAGAATCAACTGGCCTGCTTGAGACATCCAATGATCTAGGGTCAAATAATATACGCGAACTGAACATGAGAAGAGCCCATAAATATCAGGGATACAAAAAAGTCAGTGTTCGATAGGGACACATCCCCTCAACAAAACCCACAACCCCATTAGGGGAATGTTCCCAAGGCTCAGGGGCTTGGGAGAAATGTCCCCCCCAGAGCGCCTCCACCTTTGCCACATCCGCTGGGGAGCACCAGGTCACTTGTTATATTGCAGATTTTGCCTTGAAATTGTTTAATTCACCTCAATTTGTATAATAACGCTGCCCCCCAGCTGGCGTTGCGCCACTGTTCCTCCATTGTCCACTTACCATCCCCAAACATGGGCCCTTGGTCCCCCCCCATCCCCGAAACCCATCCCCACGTCCCCTTGTCAGGAAACTCCATCAAACTATGTCAAAATTTCTACATCTACAGTCACTAGAAAGCTAGAAAGATCAGGCAAGCCATAGAAATAGAAAACCAAGAAAATAATTTTAATAAAAATTGTGAATGGAAGCTCAGTCACTCTTGCAGACCTTCAAAAATATAAGCTAAATCATAATCTAAACATATTAGGCTAGTTTATAGATCAATTACTATTACGTTAGCAAAATAATAGACTTTGTAAGTTAGCTGTACAATTTCTTAATTAGTGATTTAACTAATTTATTATTTAAAGGTTAACTAGTGTCCAAGTGATCGATCTTAATCAGTTAAAGCTTTTGTTTCTCATTTAGGAGAACAATATTCAAATCCCCATAGGGACATCTAACACGGGACTCTAAGTTGTGACTTTGGTCTCCAGTAGTTGGCTTCTACTATGGATGTGCTTGTAAATGAGTCGATTTTTAGGTAACAACACTTGCTCTTCCATTGGTGATTTCTAGTGTGTTTTCTTGTGAGTGACTTCATTAGTCTCTATTAAGTGTTTGCATGAGTTTGTATTGGTATCATGTTTTTTAATGAGTGAAGTGCAAGGATTTTAGCTTGGCCCTAGCTCCAGCTGAGTCTACAAATGAGGGATCTCATCTGGCATTAACACTCGTCCAACGTAGTGCCATTAATGCATGGCCGTCTTGCTTATCCTCCAACTGCCTCCTCCTCCACACTCTCCCCTACCTCCTCTTCCTCCTCTCTCCTCTCCTTTGTCTCCTTCACGTCCTCCTCCTCTTCTTTGTCCTCTATCCTCTCCTCTGTCTCCTCCACATCCTTCTTCTCCTCCTCACTCTGTCCTATCCTTATTCTATATGTTCTTTCCTCCTTTCTCCACCACCAACAATCCATACACATTTATTGCCTAATTCTGACATGAACACCATGTGAGCCCCGCAGGGATTTAAACCTTGGTTGCACCATTAACAATGTAACCACTTAACCATCACACTATATGATGAACACCTCCATTAGTCTCATGTTAATGCTCATATGAAAAGAAAAATTTGTTATAAAAATCTGCAATATAAAAGAAAAAATTCAACCCAGTCACCAACCGCATCCCTTCCCCATAGTCTCCTCTTCTTAATTTTTTCCTTCATTCTCCATCCTATTTCTAACCTTGCCTTCATTCTAGATGACCTAGTGCCCCCCATTTTCCCAAAAGCACACTTA
Source organism: Cupressus sempervirens (assembly GCA_028749045.1). Taxonomy (NCBI): domain Eukaryota; kingdom Viridiplantae; phylum Streptophyta; class Pinopsida; order Cupressales; family Cupressaceae; genus Cupressus; species Cupressus sempervirens. The sequence continues at coordinate 558,191,357 of CM053786.1, read as the reverse complement.
CACGAAACGATATCCTTTTCTTTTTCTTTAAGTCTTGGCTTCAAATTTATCCGAATGATCCTTTACAGAACTTGAGCATCAGATAAAACAAAATTTACACACTCGATTGCACAAGTTTCTGACGCAGTGAGACACTGAGCAATCACTCAAAACCAAAAGATTAGTAATATTAAAAGAGAACTGAGTCAAGGTACTCAAATATCTCGTATTAACCCGCCTTGAGTGACTAAATCCCAATCTTTTCGGTTACATGCATCAAGCATTCCATCCCTGAGTGGTAGACTGTTAATTGCTAGGCAGATTATCATTTTGAAAGGATTCTAAAGGTTTTCTATGAATCTTCAAATATAATCACCAGTCGTTATCATTAGATTTGAATAGAAGAAATTCGCATCTCTCACAAAGACATTGGCCATTATGGATTTCAAAATCAGTTAAAAGCTATTAGGAGAAATCACAGAAACGGTATTCGTTTAGTACTGTAAAATTTAGGGTGCAGTATTAAGCTTGGCACCAAAGATAGCACTTCAAACCCGGAAAACAGAGTTAGATGGACAAAAAGGCATGAGGAAAAAGGAAAGGTAGAGTCGGGAATTGACAGAAATTGGGGAAATTTCAACAGGGTAACAGAGGAACCAGTAAAAACTTGGGGAAACTTCTATGGGAAAGGACAAGCAAATGTGTGAAGGATAGAAAGCAGAAATAAATAAAATTGACTTTTTTTTTGCAGAAAAATCGAAACTCAAAACATCAGGGTTTCAGCTTCAAAAGCCCAACTCTATTACAATATCAAAGTTTTAGCCTCTCCAGCCAACATACTTAATGGAAAGTGGAAAGAACAGTTTTTTGTGCTATAAAGTTCCGACGGATGACAATCATGTCTGAACTGGGTTCGATCTATTTGGGCGCGTGAAGCAATAACGATTAGCGAGCAGTGAACCTTAGCTTTCTCTTCTTTTCGATTGTTTATCTTGTACACAATGTAGGCTTAGGATCAAAGTGAGATCTGAAGACGACACTTCATTACCAACAAGAAATCGAAGAAAATGTTCAATCCTGTAGCCACATTATGATCGATAGTCACGCACAAGTTGCCAAAAACACAAGTGACTCTTAAGATTTGATCAATTACGCCATAGTTCAATTTCTTTACTTTACAAGTACCCACATTCAGAAAACAGATTTGGTACCCATAGAATTGCAAGGACAACGAAATTGAGATCGAATTGTAATCTTACCAAAGGCATATACATTGATGTTCTTAAGGCCAAAAATACTCTTCCTCCTTACTCCAACCCCAGCCAGGTGTTTGGTCTCATCCAAGGAAGACGGGAAAGAAACGCCCGTATTGGGTTCCACTGTCGAACTGTCACTGTGAGCAACCTCAGCTGACAAGGACATGCATGCCAGGGAACCCCAAAGATAACCAGAGCTGCTTCTCTTTGTTTTCTCACGAGTGCAAGCCTCCCAGAGATTCTTTGCCAACCACTTTCTTTGCTTGGCAAGCTGGGGAGCAACAGCCAGACCCACTCCAATTCCCACAGTTAAAGTCACTGCTAACTGCCTCTTAAAATGATGCCGAGAAATGGAATTTGAAGGTAGTGTTGAAAGAGAAGGAAAATTTAACGAGGCCATTGTTTATGACTTGATGCAGAGCAAAGTGTTGTTGTTTTTGTTGGGTTTAAAAAGATGATGACTACGTTAGATCGGTGAAAACGAGGCCCCATCTTGCGTTAGGAATAAGATATTTATAACTTGTGAAGGTGGTGCCGCTTAATTCCGCGCTGTTTGGCACAAGTCTGCACCGTCCCCATAAGTGTCCTTTTACCTATGAGAGTCATCAAGAGCTATTTTATGATGTTAACTTGCGCCTCGTAAATCTGCCACTCGACCCAGAACATTGAATTTACATGAGGGCATATTCTTTCTTACACCAACTTGGGACAAAAGATTTTTTCGAGAGCCTGCAATAACTCTTTTAGCTAAATGAGTTCAACTCCACTTGTGATCAACTCGAAAAAGTGTACATAGGAGCCAACATTTCTTGGAGAGCTAAAATTCTTATTGCTCAGCTGAGAACCAACTCTCACCAACTTCGTTGTGAGACCGGGCGTTGGAAGAGGCCAAAGGAGGCTTGGGAAGAGAGAATTTGCAGATTTTGCAATTCTGGGAAAGTGGAAACTGAACAGCACTTTATTCTAGAATGTGAGGCCTACAAGGATAGCAGGGATAAGTTTGCGGATACTATATGTGACAGTTCTTGGCATAACCTGTTCAACGAAGAGTACATTGAGCAATTGGGGGGGCTCATCATTAGTCTACACAAGAGGCGAACAGCGCTACTTAAGTCTGCTTGAGTTGTCTTGCTGTCCCATAGGCTATTTTTGGCCTCGTGGACGTTAAAATTTTATCTATCTATCTATCTATCTATCTACGAGATTGCTTGCCTTCATATTAAATTAATTTAATAGAAAGCGACTCATACCCATTAGGGCAAAGGAAGAATAAATAAATATCATTAAGTTTATTTTATATTATGTTAATGTAAATATATTGAATTAATTTTTGGATGAGTAATAATGATATTTAGCTGGAAATTTAATAAGAATATAATATAGTAATTGTTTGTAAATGATTTATTAGTTCCTGTCGTAAGGAGGAGACTAAAGTTTCCGTATGTCTTTTTTCAATTAGTAAGGAAATTTTAACCTATGGTCTTGTTCATTTTATTTAATTGGTTGATTTTTATTCTGTTATATCTATTTTTCTAATTGGTTAGAGCTATTTTTACCGGTAGTATTTTCTTTCTCAATTAACAAAGTTGATAAAAATTATATGATTTACATGTGGCATTAAGAAAACTATTCAGGTGCATCATTATGCTTCCACGATTGACATACATGCAAGGGCAAGTACAATTGTGTATTGTCTATGCTTCCAAGTAGCAAAAATATATTATTTTAATAACACTCCAAATGTCATTCATATAGATTCTAAGTGTTGATTACATGTAAACAGATGTTTTCCATGATGATACAGATGTCATTTTTCAATGAATTACATGCACCAATAATAGGAGATGGAAGAATGGCTAAGTGACATTTTGCAAACATTAAAATTCCCTTGCAAGGAATCTTGTTTAGCAAGATGAATTAATTGTATACCAAGTTTCATGGTTTCTTCACCATTTTAAGGTATAAATCTCAGATTCAGCAACTACCATTCTTACCATAAGTGGGAAACTATTAAAAGAGCTATAGCATCACTAGCAGAAAAATAAACAAAGATTATGGACTATCCCACTGTTAAATCTAACTTCTTAGGTTTGATTTTTTTAATTTTTTTTTGGTTGCTTATTGGCCTTTCTATTTACTGTATTTTCCATTTGCATTGAAGTTGGATTCTTTTATGTTACTACAATAGCAAATGAATGCGTTGAACTTGATAGGTGTCATTTAAACTATTTATTTTGGTCCAGTTTTAGCAAATTGAGAGCTCCATCTTTCCAAGAGAACTTAGAACCATTATAGGGTATGAGCATTGCTCACTTGGTTGTTATTTGGGTACTTTCTTGGCAAGGTGTGTAATTTCTTTTTTCTTTTGGGAAAATTATATATCTATAGTCAATGGAAGATGTTGATGTATTATTATATGCATAATTATTCTAAAATTTGGTTGAGTGAGTTGATTAGGCAGGACATGATGGAAACTTGAATACCTTGATTGAGATGGCAAGGCAAAGTATCTTAAGTATACAATTGTCTTTTTGTCTATGTTTTTCAAGGAATTCTAAGATTTTGCAGATCTATCTCTATTTGTTGTTGGATCGCATAAGCCTTCTGCTAGTCCTTTCTTTTAATCTTCCCTTCCATTTGCTACCTACTCCAGCCATTTGACTTGCTGTGGAAATATCTCCTACTTATAACTTCATTTTGTTAAAAAAAATTGTATCTCAACTTTGTTTTGATAATTTGACAAAAACAACACTCTGGTAATTTGATAGAAATAACACTCTATTTTTTGAAAAAATAGAAGTGGTTGCTCAAAACAAAGGCCATATGTTATATACAAAACATTATGTTTGAATCAATATAGTTTATCTATGTTTTTGTGTGTGTGGTTCTTTGTGGTTTTATTTCTATATTTGTGGTTCTTGCTTGTCTCTGCCTCAACATTTGTTTGCACAAAGTGATGGGTCATGGAACAACTTAGATAGACAACACTGTAAACAAGGCATTGTAGTTGGAATTATCAGTGCTCTGCAAAGCAGAGCTTGCCATTGTCTTTTCCAATGGAGACAAGTTTTGTCAATTTTGCTCTCATAGGTACCACAATCAATCCATCTTCCATGAATTTCTAATCCTATTTAACAAGAATTTCCAAAACCTTTCTATTTTTCATTATTTTTTCCAGCAATTGTTTCCTGATGCCCTTTTGTCCTCCCACCCACCCACGATTCTCGCCCAGCACTTTATTCTAACTTATTGAATAACTGAAGATAGGTTTTTTTCTTCTGAATTTAATTATGTATATGAAGTTGTTGCCAACAACTATGTTTTATCACATTGATGTAGGAGCATCCTAGGTTGCCTTGTTATCTTGCTCGTTTTTGTTCATTCTGGAAGTTGGTGCCTAGCAATTCCTTCATGAGTCAAGTTACTGTAGCAATTCCTTCATGTGTCAAGTTACTGTAGCAATTCCTTTATGTGCCTAGCAATTCCTTCATGTGCCAAGTTACTGTAGCAATTCCTCCATGTGCCTAGCAATTCCTTCATGTGTTGAGTTACTATAGCAATTCCTTCATGTGTTGAGCTACCCAGTGTATGTCGAATGACTCTTCATGTGCTGAGTTACCCAGTGTATGTCAAGTGTCAGCATTTGGACATGATTTTTGCGAGACCACTTGCAGGATTTATTTCGATCACAACATTTATGTTAAGAATTTTTCTTAGGATGTGTCCAGACCGTTGTTGGGTTGGCCTTCCTCTTATGTAATGTTTTAGAATAATCTGTAAGCTATTTTGGCAAGTATATATAGTGTTTAGGCTTAGAGTTAGGCAAGTTTTTGGGAAGAGGACTGGAGAGCAGAACTGAAAGTGTGAATTTTCAGTTGGATATTTGAATGTGAATGTATTTGTAATTGGTCATAACCCAGAAGGCCTTACAACTGGGCATGTATAAAGATGTTTTAATTAATCAATAAAAGTATTTCTCTCTTCTTCCTCCTTTGGTTGTTGTTCTTTGTGTTTGCTTCCATTGTGTTAACTCTTGCAAGGTGGTTTGGATAGTTGGGTGAGCCTTTGGCCCTAGTTATCTCTATCCTTCCTTGCATCAGTTGGTACCAGAGCTTGAGGTTCATCCTTGTGGAGATTGGATTGTGTAGAACCCTGATTCGGATTCGGATTCGGTTGTAGGGTTGCACATCTATGGATTTGACCTATAACTTGCAGAGGGTTACAATCTTGCAAGAACTTGATTTGTAAAGATGCTTCGTGCTAGAGGAAATAATGTTGATAAAGTTATATTGGATCAGTTAAGACAAATTGTAGCCAGATTAGATGTTGTGGAGACAACCCAAAGGAGAGGAGCACATCTTGATGATGCAAGTGATAACGAAGCAACAACACCAAACCATAACCTAGAACCTAAAGAAGATCAAGATGAGGAAAGATTATTATGAGTGTTGTCTAGGGAAAATTCAAAGCCTACTGTAGAAGTTGTTCCTTACAATGGAAAATTTGATGCCAATGTTGTGTTGGATTGGATCTCTTATATGGAGAAGTTCTTTGAGAATGAAAACACTCTTGATAATAGAAAGGTGAAGATTGTAGTCACTAGGTTGAAAGGTCATGCATCACTATGGTGGGAGCACTTGCAAACTGATAGACAAAGGAGAGGAAAGGAGAAGATCAAAACTTGGCCAAAGATAGTGAACAAGGTAAAGAACAAATTCCTTCTCGTTGATTACCAAGTTAGCTTGTTGAGAAAGATGCAAAATTTGAAACAAAAAGACATGACTGTGAAAGAGTATACTGAGGAATTCTATAGATTGGACATCGGATCTGGATATTTGGATGATGATGTTGAGAAAATTGCAAGGTACCTAAATGGATTAAGATCTGGAATTCAAGATGAAATAAGTTTTGTCAAGTTGGAAAGTGCTGAAGAAGCATATCAATATGCCTTAAAAGCTGAGAACTTAGCAAAGAAGCATGAACAAAGACAAAGAGGTAGAGGTGGTAGATTCCAGAGAGGCAGAGGTAGATCTTATGGTGAAGGTGGCAAATCTGACAATTTTGTGTAGGATAAAGCCAAATCTGAATGGAAGAATGATGACAAAGGCAAGACCAATTGGAAAAGTGGTAATTCTTACCAAGGAGGTACTAATTCTTACTAAGGAAGAGGTAATTCTTATTCTAGAGGTGGATTTCATGGTAATTGTTTTAGATGTGGTAAAGAGGGACATAGATCTTTTGAATGTAGATCCTCTGAAAGTAGGCAAGGTAACATAAATGTTGTGATTCAAGGAGATGATGAGGGTTCACCAACTGGACCTAAGGCTAGAGAAATTCTAATGGTGAGAAGAACCTTATGTAATAAGGGAAGTAATGAGGAATCTATTTTAAGGAGGAGTCTTTTCAAGACCAAATGTAAGATGGTTGGAAAATGCTACAAAGTGATCATTGACAGTGGAAGTTCTACAAATCTGGCATCAAAAGAGCTAATTACCAAGTTGCAGTTGTAGAGGCTGAAACATCCCAAACCTTGTCATGTTTCATGGACCAAAGATGAGCATAAGATATTGGTAAGTGAGCAATGCCTTGTGAAGTTCAAAATTGAACATTACTTTGATGAAGTTTTGTGTGATATCATGCCCATGGATTGTTGTGATATTTTGTTGGGTATACCTTGGAAATATGATAGATATGTTGTACATGATGGAAGATTGAATCAATATACTCTTTGGGTAAATGGGAAGAAACAAACATGGTTGCCTTTGATTGAAAGTCTAGTTGAGGTCAGTTGTACTGAAATAAAAGTTTACATGGTTAATGGAAAGCAATTTGAAAAGGAAATAAAAAAGAATCAAGTTTGTTTTGCCATAGTTCTTAGAGGACCAAGTGTTGGTAGTAATGACCAAGTAGCAGAAGTTGGTAATGACAAAGTGACAGCAAAAATTGTAGAATTTCTTAATGAGTACAAAGATGTTGTTGTTGATGACATTCCTAATGGTTTACCTCCAATAAGAAGTATAAGTCATTTTATGGATCTGATTCCTGGAGCTAGTTTTCCAAACAAAGCACCATATAAATTGACACCTACAGAGAATGAAGAACTTAATAGACAAGTGCATGATTTGTTGTAGAAAGGTTTGATTAGAGAAAGCTTGAGTCCATGTGTTGTACCTATTGTATTAGCACCTAAAAAGAATGGAGAATGGAGAATGTGTACTAATTCCAGAGCCATTAACAAGATAACAGCGAAATATAAGTTTCCTATGCCAAGGATGGATGACATAATGGATTGTTTGAGTGGAGCAAAGCATTTTACCAAGATTGATTTGAAGAGTGGCTATCATCATATCAGAATCAAAGAAGGTGATGAATGGAAGACTACTTTCAAGACAAAAGATGGTTTATATGAATGGTTGGTTATACCTTTTTTGGTTTGACTATTGCACCTAGTACTTTCATGAGGTTGATGAATGAAGTTCTGAAAAGATTCTTGGGTAAGTTTGTGATTTTTTATTTGGATGATATTCTAATATTTAGCAAGACTAAGGAAGAACATCTTGAGCATATTAGACAAGTATTGTAGAGGTTGTAAGAGGAAAAGTTGTTGATTAATCTTAAAAAGTATTGTTTCATGCAAGAGGAAATTGTGTATTTAGGATTTATGATTTCAGATGATGGTTTGAAGATGGATCCTAAAAAGATTAAAGAAATTTTGGAATGGCCTACACCTAAGAATGTGGGTGAGGTAAGATCATTTCATGATTTGGCTAGTTTTTACAGAAAGTTTATATATAATTTCAGTTCTATTTGTAATGTTATGACTGAGACAATGAGTGGAGATAAAAAGGACTTCAAGTGGACACATGGAGCTAATAAGAGTTTTGAGACTTTGAAACAAAAGGTTGTTGAATTACCTGTATTGGCTTTACCTAATTTCAACAAAGTATTTCAAGTTGAATGTGATGCAAGTGGTAATGCAATAGGAGCTGTATTAAGTCAAGAAGGTAAACCCGTTGCTTTCTTTAGTGAAAAGTTGAATGATGCTAAAAGAAAATATTAAGTATATGATCAAGAATTTTATGCTATTGTCTAAGCATTGAAGAAGTGGAGACATTATTTGATTCCTAAAGAGTTTGTATTGTATACTAATCACAAAGCTTTACAATACTTGGGAAGTCAACATAAATTGAATCAAAGACATATGAAGTGGGTTGAGTACTTGTAAAGTTTTACATTTGTGATCAAGCATAAGCGTGGAGTTACTAATAGAGTTGTTGATGCATTGAGTAGAAGGCGTTCTTTGTTGACTGAAATGATGGTTGAAGTTCTTTGGTTTGATGAAATGAAAGAGTTGTATGATGATGATCCTAATTCTTCTGAGGCATGGATAGAGTGCAGAGCACCAAATCTTACAAATCCCATAAATAAGTATGATGAGTATTTCATTGAAGAAGGTATGTTGTTCAAAGGTATTCAATTGTGTATTCCTAGAAGTTCTATGAGGTTGAATCTGATAAAGGAAAAGTGTAGTGGTGGATTAGCTGGACATTTTGGAATTGATAAGACATTGAGTTTGTTGAAAGAGATATATTATTGGCCACAAATGTATAAGGATGTTCAAAAATTTGTAAAGAGTTGTGGAGTTTGTCAAGTTGCAAAAGGGGTGAACCAAAATACTAGTCTATATACACCTATTATTGTTCCTGAGAAACCTTGGATTGACATCAGTATAGACTTTGTTCTTGGATTGCCTAAGACAGTGAAAGGGTATGATTCCATATTTGTTGTAGTGGAAAATTTTTCTAAGATGGCTCATTTCATACCATGTAAGAAGACATCAGATGTTGAGCATGTTCTTGAACTTTTCTTTAAAGAGATTGTGAGATTGCATGGATTACCAAGAGAGTATTATTTGTGATAGAGATAGTAAGTTTGTTAGTTATTTTTGGAAGATTTTGTGGAAGAAGATGGGTACTGAGCTGAAGTTTAATTCTACATTCCATCCATACATAGATGGACAAACAGAGGTTGTGAATAGAAGGTTGGGTAATTTGTTGAGATGTTTAGTTGGGAATAAGCCAAGTAATTGGGAGATGGTATTGGCACAAGCTGAATTTGCATATAACAATTTTGTGAATAGGAGTACAAGGAAGACACCTTTTGAGATCCTCTTATGTAATGTTCTAGAATAATCTGTAAGCCATTTTGGCAAGTATATATAGAGTGTTTAGGCTTAGAGTTAGGCAAGTTTTTGGGAAGAGGATTGGAGAGCAAAATTGAAAGTGCAAATTTACAGTTGTATCTTTAAATGTGAATGTATATGTAATTGGTCATAACCCAGAAGGCCTTATAGTTGAGCATGTATGAAGATGTTTTGATGAATCAATAAAAGTATTTCTCTCTTCTTCCTCCTTTGGTTGTTGTTCCTTGTGTTTGCTTCCATTGTATTAACTCTTGCAGGGTGGTTTGGATAGTTGGGTGAGCCTTTGGCCCTAGTTTTCTCTATCCTCCCTTGTGTCACACATCAATAGTAGTATATCCACTAGCAGCAGTCTCCTGATCCAGTGAGCCATTGATCTTTAGGACAAAGGTTTTCTTTATTTTAGAGGATTTGAATTTGTCTATTCTATTTATATTGAGAATATCACTTAGGGTTTCATTTATCATCTATATACCCATGTTAATGTATCCCTAAAATTACTCTTTACATGATAATTCAAGGAATTTATATGTATGTGAGCTTTTAATTTGCCTCCCATGGCTTATTAATTTTATGAAACAATCTTTTATAGAGCTATATTATGATGTCAAGGAACAAGTTTTGGTAGTGGAATGAGTGGAAATTATTTCATAGTGTTTGATCATGTGCCTTAGCTCTCTCCTTATATCAAGAAAATGTTTTGATTAAGTAAAAATAGGTTTTAAAGAACCTGAAACCTTTACATCAACATAAATCCAGAGAAAAGCATGATAACAGAACAATAGAGAGAAGTATCCTAAAGCAACATGAGACAGACCTCCAACAAAAACATCCAAGAGGTCACAATAGACAGCGCTAGAAAAAATAGCAAAAGTACAACAATGGAACAACAACCGACCAACTAGGAAGTCTTTATCAAGTCAATAGCCTGATCCACCAGAGTTTGCATGTTATCAGTAGTAGCCTTCACCTTTTCCTTCTTACTGATCTCCTCATTCTTCTTAGAGTGAGCATAGGTACATTTAATTGGTCCCTAAGTATCAACCCCTAGAGGGGGATCCTGGCCCTTATCAGTCTCATTCCTCTTTAAGAGAATACTCACATTGTCCACCAGTTCTTTAACCAGTTTCTCCATATTACCCATCCTCATTTCCAGTTTGGACACCTTCCCCTGAATGCTGCTAATATCCTTATCCATGACCCTTTGTTTAGCTTCGATCACTGGGACCTTATGCATGAGATTTTCACTTCTTCAACATTCCTATAACCTCCGAGAGGTTATCAATATATTGACCTAAAGTTTGCTCCCCTTTGGAAGTTTTGCTCATTTGTTTCATTTCCTTACCCAGCAACTGCATTTGCTACTTGAGGATACCAATCTCCTTCAGAATAGAACCTGGGTTGCCAAATAAACCCTTAGAAGACCCTCTCCCACCTTCGGCCTTATCATCCAAATCTGAAATATGCCCATGTTCTCCGTCATCCTGATTATCTAATTCCCCGTTCTTCTTTATATTAGACCTATCCTCTTGTCACCTTAAGTGTTTTCTTTTCCTCTAAAATCATTGAGCCAAAGGCTCATCATCAAAAGGAGGAGAAACCTGCTCATCTTGACAGCCTTTGCCCTTTCCTTTGCCACCACTCCTCTTATTGAAATGGTCTCTGACAATTTCCTCCATAAAGTCACTTTCCCGGTCACGGTAAGAATCAACATCCTCAATAGTCTTTTTCTTCTTTTTTGAGCTTCCACCCGAGCCCTTTTTCGGGTTTACCATACCCCCTTCAGCTTCATCTTGCATCTCAAAATCATAGCCCTTTTCCTCAATACTCCCTTCCTATCCTAATCAGCTCCTTTCAAAGTCTTAGGTTTTAAAACTTTTTTGAATTTTAACAAATTCATAATCAGAACCATGAGACCCACATGGCAAACATGCTCTCCATTCGGGTCATTTTGAATGGCCTGGGTAGAAACACTAAGAGACTGCAGAAGATAAAAAGGAAAATTGATCCTAACATCATGTCGGAAATGATTTGCCAACATAAAGTGATAACCATACAATTTGGTGAATCTCCCATCCAAAGTCAAGTATTCCATAATCACAAAGAGAACAAAATGCCAAGGACGAGAAACAGATGCTGAGTTATAATATGAGTTACCTATTTTAACCAATTGATTTCTCTCCTATTTAGTCTCAACAAAGTCATCGATAGCCTTATCCAAGAGCTTCCTTTCCCTATAAAAATTTATCCCATCCATATCCAACCCTGTAGCCTCCGCAATGACCTCTTCGGTGACATCCATTCCCTGGTTCCCGACCATCACAGAGTCGCCTTTCCATGATTTAACAAACTGGTGTGTAATTGCAGGGTTATTTCTTATGAGCCTTTCCATGTAAGCAGTGAAGTTACCATGCCTTAAAATGTCCCATACCTCTGGCTTGTTCTTCCACTCCGTGTTGCTAGGCAGCTCCACCGTTTTCCTCTTTCCCCCCATAATCTCTTAGCCGAATTCACTAATTTTATTTCTTTGAAAACCCCAAAACTCTCTGCAGACACCACAACCAAAAAGAGGGAAGAAATAAACAACCCAAAATCCGTGCGAAATGCCCACCTTTCTAAATGTTATAACCCATCTCACACAAAAGGAGTAAATCTCATAATTTGCTGAAAGCATCATAATTAAAGAATTTTTTCTAAGATCTCCATTTATCATGATTGACATGATCGTAGCCATCTGGAGGTAAGGTATCATATGACTCCCAAATGATAATATGATCATTTAAACACACCACATTCGAAGCCCAATCAGCTAAACCATTGGCTTCTCTATAATTATGAGATATAATGCAGTTTTGGAACAAATTAATAATGTTAAAAGCCTTGGAAATAATATTACTAATAGTCCATAAAGGTGGATTAATTTTATTTAAATAGTTAATGATGTTGAGGGAGTCACCTTCAATCCATATATTCTTCAAATTCTTACCTTTGGCATAAATAAGACCATGAAGAGCAACAGAGGCTTCAACAACATGATTAGTTTGACTCCCTAAGGGTATAGCCATACTGTCAACAAAATCACCATTCGAATTTCTAATTACAAGTCTGCATCCTGCAGTGCTCGGGTTCCCTTTCGAGGCCCCATCAAAGTTAATCTTAAACCAATTCAGCAGAGGACAATCCCATCTAGCAGTATCCCTAGCATTAGGATCCTTTATACTCATACTCAAACTCCTTATATTCCAGTTATTATGCATCCCACCTTCCCACTCATTACAAGGTTGTTGTCCAGAACCACAAATTTTCATGTTTTCAATCAAAAGGACTTTGAATTTGTGGAAAACCTGAGCATGATTGGATTCCACCTCTCTAAAGATCCTATCATTGCGCTCCTTCCAAATGCCCCAACATAGGTAAGGAAGGATAAAGTACCACAATTTAATGATCAAAGCATTCTTGGAAGGAGCCTTCCAACTAGAAAAGAATAGCTGGATGGTAGCACGGGAAACCCAAACCACATTCAGTAAACTCCAAATTTTATCCCAAACCTTCTTAGTAAAGGGAAAATGTAGCATAATATGATCCATTGATTCCCCATCATTCTTGCAAAGAACACATCGATTAACAATGATGAAGCCTCTCTTCTTAAGATTGTGAAGAGTTAATATTTTAATTTGCAAAAGAATCCAAAAGAAGATATTAACTTTGGGAGTCAGACCTTTCACCCAAGCCCTAGCCCAACAAGGTTCATCATGATCATCAAAAGAGTTAGCCAAGGTTGAGGTAATAGAGTACATGCCACTGGGATCAGTTTTCTAGATCAAAACATCCTCTTCATGGGAAAGCGAGCATTCAAGCACTTAGAAAGCTCAACCAAATTTTGATCCACCCTCAGAAGATTCATCCACAAATCATCCTTCCAATAATCACTCACAAAAGTACCATACTAATTCTTACACTGCTCCATATACTCATTCCACCTTGGATCATCACAAAGAGGGTAATCCAAGATCCAAATGTCTTCCCAAAAAATAATTTTCCTTCCATTTCCAACCTTCCATTTAACCCCTCTCCTTAAAGTATGTTTAAATTTCTGAGCATTCTTCCAGATTAGAGAACCCCCTTGATCAGCATTAGAAGAAAGGAAGTGTTGAAAATCAAAGTGGTCCCTATTATATTTATCAACCCAAATATTCCTCCACTCCCCCTCTTCCTTGTGCCATCTCCAAAGTAATTTAGCCAGTAAGAGTTCATTCATTGTTGAAATCCTACACAAGCCAAGCTCTCCCTTCCCCCTAGGAATGCACATATTCTCCCAAGCAATAAGAGGAAGTCTTTTATTAGTCTCCATACCAGTCCATGAGAAAGTCTTTTGAATTTTCTCAATAGCAAGGGAAAACTTTCTCAGAATATTAAAAACACTCATAGCATAAAGCGGGACCCTTTGAAGGATAGATTTCAAAACAATAACCTTCCCAGCCTGACTAAGGAGAGAACCCTTCCAACCAACAAGTTTCAAATGAATTTTATCAATCAACGAATTCCAAAAGTTGTTAGGAGGAGATAAGCCCAAAGGTAAACCCAAATAGGTTCCTGACAAGGATTTGCTCTCACAACCAATAATCCTTTTAATCTTTATTTGTCTTGCCTCACTAACACTGATAAAGTAAATCACAATTTTACTCTAGTTAATAGTTTGACCAGTAGCCATACCATAATCAGTCAAAGCCTTCTTTATGTTCCTAGTATTCCTCATCGAAGCCTCCCCCATGACAATAGAATCATCAAAAAATTGTTGGTGCAAACACACAAGAGTAGAAGAAGAAGGGTTGAGGCCCACAAAGTCCCCTTTCACCACCATATTATTCACAAATCTCCCCAAGCATTCAGCCAAGATAACAAAAAGAATAGGAGAGATCGGGTCCCCTTGTCTAAGGCCCCTAGAAGCCTTAAAGAAGGATGTAGGGGAACCATTAACAAGCACCGAGAAAGAAGCTGAGGAAACTAACATGAAGATAAAGTCCCTGAATCTTTTATTAAAACCAAATGCTTCCAAGCCCCTGAGAAGGAAATTCCAGTCCACTCTGTCATAGGCTTTAGACAGATCAAGCTTAAGAAGAAACCCTTCCTTCTTAGACACCACAAGAGAATGTATATTTTCATGAATAGAGATGATGGAATCCAAGATCTTTCTAGCCGAAACAAACCCATTTTGTGCCTTGAAATAATAGCTAGAAGAAGGGAAAGAATTCTAAGAGTGAGCACTTTAGATATAATCTTATAAAAAGAATTACATAAATTGATAGGCCTAAACTGATCCATTCTAGTAGCACCCGACTTCTTAGGAATAAGGGCAATAAAGGTCCCATTTAATTCTCTTAGGATATTTCTGGTGCCAAAAAATTCCTTCACACCATTACAAACATCAGTCCTAATGATATGCCAATATTTATGAAAGAACAAAAGGGGAAACCCATCCGAACCAGGGGCTTTATCACCCTCAAAGGAGAAAACAACCTTAGAAATCTCATCCAAAGAAGGAATGGAAGTAAGTGATAAGTTTTGGGCCTTTGAGATGCAGGAAGGAATGCTCTCCAGGAATATTTTCTGCTTATCTAAGTTCAAATCAGGGTCACATTGCAACAATCTACCAAAGAACTCCACAAGCTCCCTTTTGATTATCTCTTCACTATCAGTCAAACCTTCATCTGTATTGAGTTTGGAAATCCTGTTAGCCATCCTACGCTTTAAGGTTGTTTCTGATCTCCTTCCTTCAAAAAGATCTTTTGGGAATGTTGTCTCCCAAACATCTCCTCCTTGGCAATAAGATTGTGAAGTTCAACCAGTTTGCTGCTTTCCTCTAGAAAATGATATATCGAGAAAATGTTATAAAACCACAATGTTAAGAATTTGGTCTAGCTACTTCTTTCTCCCACAATAAACAATTTTCCCCATTTCCATCTCTCTCCATATTTTAATAGGCCAATTTTCCACACCCCTAAAATATATTAGAAGCCAACAACTGAGTTTAATCAATGTCTCACTAGAGGATAAACTTCAAAATATTTTCTTAAACTATATCTTAGAAATTTTTGTATTAAACTGATATTCTAAGTTTCTAATTTTTTTATTTCATTATTCTAATTGGATGCCAACATTTTTCTAGATGCTTTGAAGTTATCCTATACTCTAATAATTAATTAACCTAATTGTTGTGTTGTTTACTTCTCCATTGCAGATAATTGTAATGTTGCCACATATTAGTTTGACATGTAATTAATCTAATTGTTGTGTTGTCTACTTCTCCATTGCAGATAATTGCAATGTTGCCACATATTAGTTTGACGTGTATCCATCTGAAGTAGATGCTTTTACCACTAATTTCATTAGAGATTTTGGAATTGAAACAAACATTTATATCACTAATTTTTATCTTTGTACAAATGTTTTGGATAATGTTTGTTGTAGGAAAGTTGATATCACATACATTTTTTGTCATCCTCTAGATGGCATTAGGAGCAACAAGATAATGACTTGAAGAAGTAGGTCTCTTGATTCTCATAGAGTTTGATACTCCTAATGAATTTGGCTTCCTCAAATGGTTAGATTAACAATGTCCCTCAGTTTTCTTTGTGCCATTTGAAAGGGAGCATTTTTACGGAGAAAATTACATTTTTAGTGCTCTATCAATACAAATCTAAGGACCTTTCTTTTCTAAAAATGGATATTCTCATATTTTACCTAAGAGTTTTAAGAGTCAAGATTGGCTCCTTAGGTACAAATTCTTTATCACCCATCTACACAATGTTTCATTTCTCAACACAGACAAATTCTACACTAGAGAGCATATTTCATGGAGATTCCATGACTAGTTTGTCCTTCTTTGCAAAATACTTAAAAGGTAGAGGTGTAGCATGTTAACTTTTTGATATCGTTACCATTCTTGATCTTGTTAAAATTGTATTGCAATGATATAATTGGGCTTTTTATGCTCTAGGTCTTACTTTTTATATATTAAAAGTACCTAACACAAGGGGGCTAATCTATGAAAGACATAATCATCAATTAATGTACACTAATAGTAACAACATAATTATAGAATGCAACAAATTGTCAAATTGTCAGTCTATCTCTTCCCTTTACATAACAAACTCCACCCATAAGAAGTTAATCCCCTCAACTTACCTACTAACATTAAGCAAACTATTTACTAAAAGCATAGAAAAGTAGCTACCATCCACCCTCCTATTGTAAGCAATATCATGGCCATTATGGTTGTCAACAAAGTTCATCTAAAAAATAATCATTAGAATTTTGTGCCATGCAAGGCCAATTTTTAAAACATAAAATTAGATCCCAAGGATCCTCTAGCAATAGTAAAAATAAAAAATAACAAAATAGAAACCATCGTTTCCAATTTTTGCCCTCTTTGGGCTTAGTCAACAGAGCCTAAGTCCAATCTTCAATAAGGAAGGAAAACAACTCCCTTGTTGTCATGGCATCTAAGTTCTCATTTTTAACTTGTTCTTCCTACAACAAGCTTAGAGTAGTAGCAAAGGAGTTCATGAGCCTTAGCACATAGGTGGCTAATCTGGTGTATGTTACATCCATGGTATCCAACTCCTCCCTGATTTTGTAGATTTCCTTAGCATTGATTGTACAACCTTCACAAACAACAAACACTTTTTGGTTGCTCCCAGTAGCAACATCATTATATTCCATCTAAATATGTTTACCTTAATTAGGGAAGGGGGAGGGATTAGGAAGGGGTCCCATAAGGGGGGCTGAAAAGTCTATTTTTTAGGTCCAGGAGGTCCCATACGAATCTTTTTGAGGGGCTACATGATTAATTAGAATCTTTTCCTTCAAAATAGGAGCCCCGCTCTTTTAGGCCTCTTAATTTGAGCAGGTAAAAATGGGGTGGGATTGGAAATAGCCCCACCAACTCAGGAAAAAAATTAGTAACTTGTCAAAACTTGATACACTCTATTCCCACCAAAACTAATTTAAAAAAAAAAAAAAACAACACTTAGAAATGTTATCCTTACACTTAAGCGTTGAAACTTCTAAAGTGGGGTGCACTACAAAACTCATAGGACCCATCGCCTTACAATTTCCTCAAAAATCTAAGTAGGTGCAACTTTATTTTTTAGGAAGCTTGCATCCATGGGACCCAACCTTATTATTCTTTGGCTCAGCCTTGGGGGGCAGTCCTCAGTATCTTCATTGAAGTTGGTTGAGACATGGGTGGAGTTGGTATCCTACTTCCTAGAGTCACTTTCCTCATTCCCAATATCCGCATGGTCCTCATCCACATACTTTTCCTTGTAGGTTTTTTCTTTCATTCTAGGCTTAGGCTTGTTGGCAAATTTGTAAGACCTACAAGGGTTTTCCCTGACCTCTCATTCGAAGCCCACAACATGGACCTGGGCTTTAATTTTTGGTTTCTTTGAGGTCATGGAATTATTGGTGGGGTCCTTTTTGGAATTTTCCCCAAATTTGGGTAGGGCAGTTGATGGAAACTCAATAGGAGGAGAGGTTTGTAGGATTTTTGGTGGTATTTTCAATAGGATTTTGGTGGGGGGCTTAGAAGTGGGGGGGTTGAAAAAATTCAACCATGATGTCCCTAGGAGGGAAAAGGATGTGGTTAAAGTTATACAAACATGATATTAACCCTTGGTGGAGGATGTTGTGTAATGAACTACTTGGGAACCTAAAAGAAATAAACCTAATATCTTACAAAGTTTACTAAAATATTTGTTTTAATAAGTTTAAATAACATCAAAGTAACAATATAGAAGCAATATACACATACACATCATTTACATATATAAGCAATTATGATACAGATTTCATTCCTGAAGGGTTCCTTCACGTTGAGTCATATTTAAGAGAGCTTTATTAATAAGTCTAAGTCTCAACTACATTGTCCATGATCATAAATGAATGATAAATACATGATCTCATCAAAACATATATAAAAACAACTTATATGATAAAGAACATCTAGATAACATCATCCACTACATGTCATAGGGTATGTAATAATAAATATAAGTACATCAATATACATACAATATTCCATAGGATCTCAAGATACATGATACATAGATACATCAAGTGAATGGAAGTCTCTGAGACAAGAACAAGAATGATAAAAGGTACACCGCATTCATGAACATCTAATAATTGTGAATATGTGGGGAAACCCAATGGTGAGAACTCATTATCTCCCAACCATGTGGTCACCTAATCGGGCTATCACTTTCATCGTGCATGAGAGATAATGTATGATCAACACATAGATAATCAAATAATAAAATAGTCTTAGGCAAGGAATTGTGATATCCAAATCAACCTCAAGGGTAACAGAAACTACTGATAAAGAAAGATAACATAAGTCAAACAGAGATGCCCAACCAATCATACACCACATACCAAGGTCAACATCAAACACCAAGTATAAATCAAGTCTCAAAATAAAGAGATATAAAATTGAAAGAATATTCATTTCCAAACCAAGTACCAAATGTCAAAAGCACAATAATCGACAAAGAATGAATTGTCATTAATGAAAGTAAATTGCCAACAATAAATAACATCTGACAATAAAACACCACTAATGAATAACTAACACTCATCAATAAAAGTCAACTATCAATAATAAATGGCATCCAATCAATAAGTAACAACTCATAATAAATACATCATCAAAAGTAACATCCAACACATACACCACTAAAGACAAATTTAAAGAAAACATGAAGGAGACTCGAGCTACATACTAGGGAATGTCATCACATTAGCCAACTCTAAAATTACATTGGTAGTTTCTTAAAACCCCAACACCCTAGTGACTCTATGTGGAACCAGAATACCCTCTCATGAAGATGAGAAAAACTAGTCATACCTCTCAAGCTATCATCCCATTCACATCCTTAGCTTGTACAAACACTCAAGGCATGGTTGAGGCAAAATCTCTAACTTGTCTTTTTAAATTTATCTCAAGGCATGGGGAAGTAAAGTATTTTAATTACTATGTTATCACTTGTTACACAACTTCCAATGAGTTACCCTAGCAACTACTTTGGGCCCCATCCCTTATTGCAAGTCACTCCCATAGACATGCACCTAGACTACCTTCCCAAAACTCACAAACCACAATTGTTTCTCATACCACAAAAATAATACTAGTCAAATTTAGTTCCTTAATAGACACTTCAAAAATGACATTGATTCTCAAAACCCAAGTTCTCATAAATGCTCATCAAAATAAATTTCAATTTGAATCATAAAATACATCATGACTTCCATTCAAATGATCGTAAAAGAATTTCATAAATGCCTCTGATGCACATCCTAACTTGGTCAACTAAATAACTCACAAAGAAAAACTATCACAAAAATAAACATCAGAAGAGTATAAATAGAATATAAGAAAACACATAGTTTTCAACCATATGGTTTAATTCCATCATTTTATATTTTTTAGTTTGAGCCATAAAGATGTGTTTAGCATTGAATTAAGAATAGACAATGTGTTTACACGAATAGTTAGGTTAATATACTTATTTAAGAAAGCATGTATTTAAATGTCAAATCTTTTTGTGCATATAAAATATCATGCAACATTATCATGTTATTAATTAAAAAAAACTTAAATAATAAATGGCTTAGTTAATAACACAAATGTATATTATTAGTTTAAATAGTGATATCAATTTTATTTCTAAAATATAAATGTGACTTATATCTAAGTCTAATGTCAATATTTACTTTTCCTTAATTCATAATGCAACTAGAGATAACTCAAACTTGAAATTATATTTTTTGTAGAGTTATCTAAAATTTCTGTCATAATATTAAATATTCATAACTAAATGATTATATAGCAAACTCTACTATAACTTCTCTTAAAATATAACTACGTCACAAATATATATTTATTAACTTATAACAACTAAGAGTTTTAAAAAGAATTAATATAAAAAAACTCACTTTTAAGAAAATAAGTAGTATTTATTTATTTAATTTTTGAAATAAATAAATAAGATTTTTTAAATTAAGTTTTAATGAAAAAGTTTAATTTATAAAATTAATAATTAATCATTAAAAAAATTATATTATATTTTTATAAAATAAAAATAAACATAAACATAATATACTTTGTTCTCTATCTTGAATGTATTTGTTTTTCTCCATTTTTTCTTCTGTGAGGATTTGTTAATAACAAGTTTTCCAATTCCTCCAATTTAGATATGAATTTTTCTACCATTTGCACATATCCAAGTTACTACAATAAATTAAACAATCAAATTGAAAGCACTCAAGAGAACACAAAGAATATAGACCTTTTCAAATGAATTTACTACCATGAGTTTCAAACCCTACCTAAATATGTTGCTACTAATCTGAGCAATCTGGTGAAACCCTTGCTAGTCCAAAACCCTTGAAGCTTCCAGTAATTCTTTTGCTCCCATTCCAAAATTCGCTCCCCAAAACCTATGTGTCCCTCAGATGAACTACAAACCCTCTAATAAAGAACCATAACCCAACTAGCATTTATATTCTCCAATATTTCAAAAGCCAATAACTTTATTAAAAATTTAGTATATTAATGGTTTAATCCTTTTATGCACACTCAAAGAATTATTTAATTAAAACATTATTTTAATTATTTTTCTTCAATTTATTAAATTGTGTAAGTGTTATAAAAAAACATAATTTTATTATTTAAATCAATAATAATAATTCAAGCTCATTATTTAAATGCACTTCTAATTTAATTGTTATTAATTAAAGAATTATAATAACACTTTATGAACTCTTTAATAATTAAATTTCTTTTTATCCAATTTCTACATTTAGAATTTTATATTAAATCTTTTAAATTGGAGCACATATTTAATTAATTTTCAATTGATTAAATATTCTCATATTTTAATATTTTATTTGTAATCGAATAATATTTTATAATTCTCAATATTATATGATTAACCCAAATATTATAATTAAATCATTTACCAAATAAATCACATAATCAAATTCACATAAAAACAACATTACCAAAACTCAAAATAAACAACACACGCAAAGATCAACTCATGGGTTTAAAAAGGGTAGATAATCAAATACGAGTCCTTCTTCTTAGGACAAGTAACTATGCTATGGTTGGGATTAGACCTGAACATTTTGATGAAGGAAGCTCCCCTTAATACCATAAACCATAACATAAAACAAAGAAACAGCAGCAAATGTGAGAACAAAAAATATGGACTTATTATTTGCGCTTCAAATGCGAAATCACAAAATTCACAAATACAATATGGTAACCGACATGGGTGCCTTCATTACAATAATCTACAAGACAAGTTGCCAACTATCACCCAGAGCTGTTTTAGACAATGTTTGAGTCTTTCTTAAATAGGTAATTTTATGCCGCTCGAAAAGTTTCTAGATGCTCAAACTTAATACCTAGGGCCAACGGACCCTAACAATACATATAGAGTTGGCTAAATACATTTTTGACAATTTATTTTAGATATTTCGATAGCCCAACTTTGGAAGGCCATAACTCTCGAACCTTTGATTGGCTATTATAATCACTTTTTAGAAATGTTAGCTCCTGATCTATAGGCATGAAATTGGGCAAACACCCATATGTCAAGTTTTTGGACCTCATCTGGGCACTCTAAGGCCTCCAACAGTGAGCCTGAAATTTTTTCACCAAAAATCTGTAATAACTTCTCTGATACATAAGCTAGAGCAATGAGATCTTTATGGTAGGCTTATAACTCTAAAATGAACCTTCCTGTACAAAATGAGAACATTCCAAGCTCATAAGGCAAAATTACTAAAAATAGCAAGTTCCCATAAATAGTAACCACCCTATCTACTAGTCCTTATTAAAATAGAAAAGACTAAAAATAAAATATTTGTTTGGGTGATGCAAGATTGCTCTTACACCTAGGATGCTCCTGCATCACATTTTCTCCTCATTCTTACCATTGAATTATTGTCACAGGACAGTCTCATCCTGACAATTGAGGGAAGTCAATGCCCAGTACCAACAAATTTGTATAAAAGATGAGCATTTGTGTGTGTGTGTGTGAGTAATCTAAACAAGCAATGGCAAGGAGTGGTACATTGTGTAGATCCTGACTAGCAAGTGACTATGACTCTCTCCCTCAACCACACCAAACATGTCAAAACTAAATTTAAAATAGACACACACACTATACACATACAAGTATGGGGTAACTATAATAGCAAATCCTAAATATAAATAACATCATATTCTAACATGAACATCTCATCATCATGAGGACATAATAAACATCTTTCTAAGACACGCTATATGACAACAACATAAAAGTGATTTCATTAATTAACTAAGAGCAATTAAAACATCATCACTACAAGTAGGAAATTGTTACAACCTAACATAAGAAATTACTCAACATATCAAAGTATTGCATTCCAAATATCAAATAAGGGTTAACACATCTATAGAAGAGTCATATAGAACTTTAACAACTAAGTCTACAATGATAGCAAAGGAGGGGTACTACATGTTGTAATTCTTTCCTTAGATGTGGAATTCCTTTACATCATTCACACTAAACTCTGGTGAGTGGAGCAAGAAGAAAGGATAAGATATAATATCATGATTTCTAAATTGATTAAGAAAAGGAAAGTCATAATAATAATAATAAACTCAAATCTACCTTCAAGGGTGAAGTATTTAATGATAACCATACATACCTAGTCACATGGCCTAGGGAGTTTCTCTCTATTGAACCCATCACGTAATTTGAAAAATGCCTCATTCTTTTGGAAAAAAACTTTCAAGTTGGTTTTGTTAGGAACCCTACTAGTTTTTTCCCACTTGCAACCATTAATAGAAATCTTGATTGCTTATGCAATAACTTCTTCATTTACCTTGAAAGAGATACTTCCCATGGTAACTCTTCTCTCATTTGAGTTGTTGGTGAATTGGAGAGAGAGATATTTATAAAACCTTATCATAACTTCCATATAGGGCATGCTCATTCCCTTGTCCAACATAATACAAAGTCTTGGGTCATTGTAGGTATCTTCATCAATTTTGTCTAGCTCCACCTAGACCCAATCACCTACCATCTTAGTATCCTCTAAAATGTTAATGGTGAAAAAATACAGAGATAAAAGAATGCGATGGAGAGAGAAGCTTTAACAATAAAAAAAAGTATTGATAAGGTTGTTCAAAAAATGATGAGGCGTGTAATTATACTCTTTCATATCTCTTCACATGTTAGGTACACCACAATTGGAAGACACATGTGAAGTGTCTAAATTGAAAATTTGATCTTCATTCCTAGCAATATTTGGATGGGGAGGCCCAATATTAGTAATTATCTCAAAAGGGGTGAACTAATTAATAGTCATATTGCCACAAATTAAAATAATCATTGCACAACCAAGGGTCATATGAGCTTGCACCTCTGTATCATTATAGTTACCTTATAAGTGGGGCCCACCCCATCCCTCCTTGGGAGCCATGTTAAATTTTAAAAGGCTAGCATGGAATAACCCGCCTTCAATTTTGTCACCCTTCATGGCCTCTTTAGAAATCTTACAACATAGGGGTTATAAGTCATTTAGGATTTTCATGAGTTTTCTCTTTCCCAATAAGGGAGGTGGTGTTGCTTATAACAGAGGACAAGTGTCTCCAACATCTCATTCCATTAATTCCAAGACCAACTAAGATAATAAAGTCAACCACTGAATTTCCTTCTCTAAAGGTGTGTTGTATAGATAACTCATTCGACTATGCTAGCAAGGGCCAAATGTCATATATTATACTACTCACTTGACAACTAGTCTGAATGTTTCCCTTAATAGCTTCAATGATTAGTTTGGAGCCCCCTTCAATGCATAGGCAATTAGTTCCCACAACTAAGAAAAATTTTAGACCCCAAAAGAGAGCCAAGGCTTTAATCAAGTTGCTGGAGGAAGATCAAAAATTCCTCACATAGGCCAAAAGTAGCTCCACCTTATGATTTCTTAGCACCCCACCTCTAATAGCCACATTATTTCAGACATCACCATAAAATTTAACTTCAACCAAAGAGCTTGAAGGGCCAATAGTTTAGCATTGAGTCTTATAATTTTCTTGGAGTTGTCCATTTTTAAGGATTTAGGGAGGTTCCATTTCCTTCCCTACATATAATCCATTGAGGAGGAGGGATTCACCAGAGTTTTCCACCTATAAACATAAGCATTCTCAAATTTTTAGTGATAGCCACCATTGTTGCAATGTTATTTTCAATGTCCCTAATAGTTCTATTATTTCATTATTTCTAGATGTTTTGGCAAACGTAGGGTGGAATGCCCTTCTAGATCTAGTGGCTAGAAGGGCAATCCAAGCTATGGATGAGCTATTGTTGATTTTCCTTGAAGGGGTAGGGGATATCACATCTTGAAAGGATCATGCACCAAACTATAGAGGCAAATGAGCAAAGGATGAAGACATAGTTGATAGTTTCATCCTCACACTTATAAAAGATGAACCAATTGGTGAGTTGGAATTCCCTTTATCTTAGGTTGTTGATAGCCAATATTTTGCTATGGAGTTGCATCCATCCTAGAAAAAAATTAGTCTTGGGGATGAGCTTAGAATTCCAAACTTGACTTGAACAAATGGGGTCCTTGGTAGGGCTAATCAGAAGACTGTAAGTCATTTTAATGGAGAACTCACCCAAGCAATTCATGTCTTAAATAAAGATACCATCCCTTTGGAAAATGGGTACTTTGATCTCTTTTAGCATTTCCTAGAGGCCCTCCACCAAGTGGAGAAGATGGGGAGAGTCCCCAAGGAATGTCATAACAAGTATGGCTTAGTCCCTGGTAGAAGAGATGTAGTTGTTGACCATATAACTAAAAAAAATGCTTGGTATGCATTATAATTTGGTTTTAAGTGGCTTCTAATCAAAGGCTTATCAACCACCTATCTATCCTCCCAAAAATTAATTTTATTTCCATTACCAATATGATATCTAACTCTCTACTTTAAGAAGTTACATCTTTTCACAATATTTTTCCAAATTCTAGAGCCTAGGGGGAGATCCTACCTCATTAAGGGGGAAACAAAGGAAGCATTCCTAAGGTATTTTTCTCTCATGATCCTACAACAATCAGTCAAATCATAGGCCATAGTTCTAGCCAACCTTGGATAGGAAGGCCTTATTTAAATCTATTATCTTTTGGATCCCAAGCCAACCCTTTGATTTGAGCTTACAAACCATGTCCCAATCAACTAGACTAAGTCTAATCTTTTCCTCCATACTTATCCAAAGGAAGTTCCTTCAGATCTTCTCCAAATTGTTACTCATACCTTTAGAGATCTTGAATATGAATAAGAAGTAATTGGTATCCCATGTATGGAATTTTAAAAGACAAAAGAAAGTTTCATATATACTAATTTAATTTAGCAATTTATTAAATTACCTCATGCCTTTAATGTTTTTTGTAGGATAGTTATATCTACTATTTAAAATTTTATCCCACATTGGTTATGTCTATAATTTCTTGGGTGGTAAGTGCTTATCCAAGCAAGGCATGTGAGAATTTGTAAGAAACTATCTCTAGTTCTTTAATAAGTTTAGGTACTGATATCATTTTTTAGAGTTGACACAATCTCATATTTTAGATGTTGTAATGATTTCTTTTTGTAATTTGGTGTACTGATCTTATTTTGTAATTAGTTCTAAGGATCTCATCCTTAAGCATTTGGCAACATTGTAATAATCTTAATGTATTATCAATGTATACCTTGTGAACCATTTTTATTCTCAATTTGTCTCTATGTTGTTATGTTTTTGTGTATGAGTTTGTAAGTCTGGTATGACCCTTCATCAAGTGGTATCAAGACATACATTGAGTTTATAAGGGAACTTCTCTTCATTAGTGGTATTGAAGCTAGAGAGCTTGAGCGTGTAGATAGACTATTGAATGTGAGGCAATCTACATCAAGACTTTTGTTTGGATGATTATTTTATAATAACATGTTGGTTGTCCTCTAATAGAGATTCAAATTTGGTAGAAGGTACACATTGTTCCTTCACTAAGAGAGAGTAGGTAGAGTAGTTGAGAGGCATGTCCTTTAAAAATCTTCGTTGGGTAAAGGATAGATGAATGCCAGTTTACTTCATATGTATGTGAAACTTGCAAGAAGATATACTTAAAGTGTTAAAAAGAAGAGGTTCATAAGTTTGTAAACATATTGCTGAATTTTAGATAGTTTTCAATAGAAAAAAAAGTTGATAAGGGGATTTATGTAGAGTATTTACAAGGGCTTGAGTATGGAAAAGAGGAAGAAGAAAATTACATTTTTCATTGGATTATTTCTTAGGATTCCTAGGCTTGAGAGATAAAAGAGAGACTTTGGAAAGTTAGAGACAAAGAAAAAGAAGAAATAATAGTTTGAATGATATAGTTAGTAAAACAAGTGAACAAAATATAAGCAAAGTTGCAAAGGAGAAGATACCTTCATAAAATAAAAATGCTAATAATTCTTTTTATTTTTCTAGTGATATTTTGAATGGAGGAAAGAAAGAATATGTTGTGGAGTACCTTGTAGGTGGCACAAAATAAGAGGAAGAGGATGAATATGAAGATACTGATGAGCCTAAATTTGAGGAATGTAATATACTAAAATCCACATATCACAATTAGACCCAAAAAACATAGGTCACTACAAAGTTAATGAAGGTTAATATTATAAAATGATAAATGTTGTGAAAATTTTCTCACACATGAGGAGTTATTAAAATAAAAATTCATGAAGACTGACCTACTCATTGACACAACAATAATACAATGGAAAAGATCGATACATAATATGAGACATAAAGTAATAATATACACTACCTCACCTACCTTAACTATTGGAGTACTCTCTATTTTCTATTCCAAGGGATAAGAATGAGATCCAAACACTTTCTCCACTCAACCATAGAGTAGTTATCTCCTTAGAGTTATTAGATCCCTTAGTGCTCAAAATGAGAGGTTGTCTGTCAGACCATGCATAAAGAACCTAGAAAACTAGAACTGATGCTCGAATGGAATCTAGTGCAACATTGTGTCCTATCTAACATTTTTAATGAAATAATGTAGCATTTACATAGTGAATATGGTAGGGAGTATAACAATACACATTCACTAGTATCATATGAATGAAAATGGTCGCTTTGGCCAAAGCATTATTTTTAACATATTCTCCTAGAAGTTATATTAAAATAAAATACATATCCTTCCTTGTTAAACCATATTTGACACCCATCCATATAATAAATAAATAACAAATGCATAAGAAAAACACATAAAACATCTCTTCCTAGCATTCATGTTTCATGAAGAGCAAAGCTCTAATCCCTTTTAGTATTACTAAAGCTTAACATAATGGACAAGAATTGTAAGTGTGTTTACACAATCCATAGTATTAAATATTTTCTTCTAGATTCATATTTTGCATATATTTTCAAGAATTTTTTTTGGGTCACTCTTTGTGAACCATTATTAGGGCAAGAGAGAAGCAAGGAGAAAAATATATAGGTTGTAGAGAAGTGGATGTAAGAAGAAATAGAAGAGGAGAGAGAGGGACAAAAAAAACAAAAGAAGAGGAAAATTTAAAAAGAATATTTAAGAAAACCTAAACAAAGGATAAAAAGGATAGATGAAGGATGAAATAAATAATATATGACAGAGAGAAAAAATAATAAAAGTAAAATAAAATAATGCATGCACAAATATATTGTAATAAATAAAAAAGAAAGAAAAACAATTATATATATATATATATATATATATATATATATATATATGTATGTATGTATGTATGTATGTATGTATATATGTATGTATGTATGTATGTATATAACACAAAAGAGTATAAATAAAAATTGAAAAAAGGCTAACTATATAAATAAACAAATACTATTAAGATCAAATATATATCTATATCTATCTATATATATACATCCAAGCAATCAAATAGAAATGAAAGACTAAAGATCAACAAAAGGGTAAGGGAGAGAAACAAAGAGGGGAATAGAAATAAAAGAATATTGAATGAAGGGAAAAAAACCACTAGAAAAAGGTGAAACAAAGAAACCTAAGGGGAGAAAGGAAGATGAAGTGTCACAACCCATAGGATATAAAGGAAATCCAAGGGCATAAACAATAGATAGAGGGAAGAGAAGAAATGAGAGAGGAAGAGATGAAACTTTGTAAGGGAGGATGATGATGGAGATTGATCGAGGACAACAAGGGGTGCCACATGGATCTTAAAGTGCATCCTTCATCCCAATTCAGATTGGTGGGATGGTTAAATATCTTAATGTTCTCTTTAAGCCTCCTTTAAAAAAAAAGAATCTCTTCTTTAGAAAGGATGAGGGGATGTCTAAACAATGTGATGCTTAGTGGAGGAGGAGTGCTCATCTAAGGAAGACTTGAACACATGCTCATACTTGATATCTATATTATGCTCTTTGATCCTAGTTATGAAAGAGTAGACAATATCACCAATATAAGGAGACCCACAAGAGCACATTACTTTGTAGACCCAGAATATGAAAGGTATTATTATATTATGTATTATAGTATTTAATATATCTATAATCATTACTCATATATATTGTTCTATCAAGAACACTCGAGAGTGGATATCATCTGACTTGTCACAAGGCTATAGATTAAAAGGCTGGACCACAGAAGAAAAAGGAGGGACCCCCATTTTTCAAGTACGAAAATGGGGCATGTGTTGTGGAATCACAATAGTGTTCTTAGGAAAAGGATTAGTAAAGATGACTATAACGTTCTCTTTTGTGAACACGTATTTCAATCATACTTCTTTATCTATAACTTATTCCCTTAGAAAAAGATATTGGATAGCTATATATTTTTTCTTTCAATGTAACATTGAATTCTTTAACATTTTTATAGTACTCATATTATCAAAATTCATAATGATAGGATCATAAAAAGTTATACCAATGTCTTTAATCACATTCTTCATCCATATCAATTGATTATAATCATTTATTGTTGCCACATATGTTACTTTTGCAATGGATTGA
This sequence comes from Cupressus sempervirens, assembly GCA_028749045.1. Lineage (NCBI taxonomy): Eukaryota > Viridiplantae > Streptophyta > Pinopsida > Cupressales > Cupressaceae > Cupressus > Cupressus sempervirens. Next base: position 558,161,805 of record CM053786.1, on the reverse strand, counting down.
GATGCGCAATTTTTTTCTTACTTAGTCATGAAACCAATATTCCTCCTAGAAAAAAATGCACCTCTATTTGTACTTTTTTTGTCATCATTGTTTCTTACCCAATCTACATTGGTATAAGCTTAAATTTTAAAATTGTTATATTTCTCATACCATAAGCCAAAATCCAAAGTTCCTTTTAAGTATCTAAATATTTGTTTTACTATTTCCATGTGAGATTCTTTAGGTTCTATTTGATATCTTGCCACAATACCAACTTTGTTTCCTATATCAAGTCTACTATGACTTAAGTATTGCAATCATATATCTATATCTTGTCAAAAAAGTTCTAGGTGAATCATCGATAATAGTTAGTGTACATCATATTACCATAGGTGTCCCAACTAGTTTACAATCTTCTAAACTAAAATTTAGTTGCAATTCCTTACGATAAATAGTTTGCCATATACAGATTCCATTCTTTAGTTTGAGTTATTTAAAATCAAAGAAAGTATTTCATTTCCCCTATCATTGGCATCTCAAATTCACATTCCATTTAATCAAAATATTTGTTACTTGTCTTATCATTTCCTCTAAATAATATATCATCCATAATACTTTAATTATTAACAAACCATCAAAGTAAATTATCATATACAACTTTCTATCTACACTACCTTTCTTGAATACCAACTACAACAAGAATTTATCTAACCTTGTATACTAAGTTCTTGGAGCTTTCTTTAATCCATAAATTGCTTTCATATGTTTATATAACATGTCTTCTTTCTCTATCAATGGAAATCCATCATGTTTCTCAATGTATATCCTTTTTGCCAATTCTCCGGTTAAAAAAGTTTATTTAATATTTATTTGATACTCTTTAAATTTCTTGTTGGCTACATATGCCAAAAATAGTCTAACTACTTCTAATCTAGCCACAAGAGAAAGTTTCTTCAAAATTAATACCTACCTATTTTGAGTAATCTTTACATTCCAACCTTTAAAAAAAATAAAAATCTTACTACTTCTCCTTGTTTATTCATCTTGTTCATGAAAACCCATTTAGTTCTTATAACATTCTTACCTGTAGGGCTAGGAATAAACTCCCATGCATTTTTCTTTTTAATTTGTTCTAGCTCTTCTTTGAATTAACCCATTATTCATCTTTTCACGCTTCAACAATATTCTTAGATTAAACTTATAAAATCAAAAATAGCTTATTTCCCATTCTTCCTCTAGTCATTACTCCACTATTTGAATTTCCAATATTCTGATCATCAGGGTAGTTTAGGGATACATACCTTCATGTTCTTTGTTCTTCTCTTGGCTTCTCAATCTAAACATGAATCCTATTATTTACTTCAAAGAATTGTTCATGTTCTACATTCTAACTCCAAATTAAGTTTTGTCTCTAACTTGTGCCTATCTTGCTTTCGTCATCACCTAAATCATATCAAAATTTATTTATTGCACCTAAAATGTTTCATTATTTTTCACATTTTCATTCTGAACAATCTTCTTTAATCTTATATTATAGCATATGTAATCTTTACTCTTAGTAGAATAACCAAGAAAGATACCTTCATCACTTCTAGGATCAAACATACATATTTCATCATTTATTGCCATATAGAGTTTTCTTCCAATTATTCTAAAGTACCTAACTATAGATACATGATAAAACCAAAGATCATAAGAAGTTTTACCAATTCTATGCCTTATCTATACTTTTTTCAAGGTGTATACTATAGTATTAATTACTTCTCTCCAAAGTATGTGTTACCTTACCTTAAAGCATAGAATAATTATGTTCTTCTTGTTGGAATACTTTAGAATAACTGGGGGGGGGGTGTGTGTGAATTAGTTATCCAAGGTCGAGATGTATAAATAAAAAATTTCATAGCTTAGTGAACCCATAAAATATTTATACTCATGCATGCATCCATAATCACTAAAATTCATCAACACACTTAAAACAATGATTTATGTGAAAACCTAATTTGAGAAAAACCACTCAGTAACATGATACTCTTTTCACTCTTATGAAGTGATGCCCTATGAAAGGCCGAACCTATTAAAGGTTACAATACACACTGTTAAATGTGACCCTGTTAAAGGATTTCAATCACCCTGTTAGAAGTGAGCCTCATTAGAGGACTTTAGACCATTCACTTGGAATGTCATTCAGTTAAAGGATTTACAAATGACTGTTAGGTCAACCTTAATCCAAAGGATTTACCCTAGACTAATACAATTGTTAGAGAGTAACAATAAGGCTTTGATATGATACAACTTACAACTTCTCTTACAGATTACAAATCTTTGTTCAGTCCTCAATTCTGCTTGGCCTTCATACTTCATAGCTTTGGTAGCTTGTTCATCCTTCAAGTGTTCATCTCCCTTAGCCTTCTTGCTTAACATGCCATTGCAGACTCTTCTCTTAGGTCACTTGATGAAGCAAAACCCTTGACTCCTTCCTTAGGTTCTCACACATGACAACCTTGCTTCATGACCAACCATCCCTATAAATGAGAAATTAAGATATTTTTTCGCTCATTCTCCAACATCCAATTTAGGGTTCAGATGGATTAGGTAGGATACAATGTATCTACCCCATATCACATATCTCTTCTAGAAACTTCTCCTAGAATCCACTTTGAATTTGCCTAAAAATGGTTTACCTCAAAAATTCTGTGCCACTAGCTCATCAACCTTAACTTCCACCTAGTTCACAAAATCCAAGAAAATAAACTTGTCAACTTAGATTCATCAAATCTATGATCTTTTAAATAATGTAGTAGCTCAACATTATCAACCTTTTGATGCTTGGCATAGACTGCATTGCTCAACATCAACTATGAAATTACTTGACACGAACTAAAGTTTACTAGTGCTCAAAATCAACTAAACTTTACTTAGCATTAACTACTTTGCTTGGCATACACTAGAATGAACTTTTACTTAGCTCCAACTAATTTTCTGCTTGACTTGTACTAACTTTTCTCGGCAGCTACTATCTACTCGGTCAAGCTTGGCAGACAAAATTTGTGTAACTTGTTCTTCTAAACTTTCTAAGTGTAACCAACCTTTGTAACCTTAAGTAGATTATCAATACATCATGTCATCACTATCTTAACTGATCCCTATACTTCATTACATAATCATTACTCAACCTTTCCTCTAGGTGCTATTGTTACATCTTTTGATCAAATCCTGTTCATCAATCAACTAAGTGATAGTACTTGAATCTTATAAGTAGTTGTCTTACTAGCAAATAGTAGGTTTGACATTAGTGAAAAAACAATGATTGAAACACATAGTCTTCTTCAACAATCTCCCTCTTTCAATGATCTTTTCAATCAGTTCTCAACAATCTCCCTCTTTGGCATTGATGGCAAACCAAATCAACAAAATGGTAGACACCTTTGTTCAACCAAATTGACTAGGTTAAAATAGTAAGACAATACAAAAAAGAAAACTTGTATTGATATCTCTTCCACTATCAACAACTTCCATCTAATGATTAGGTTACAATATTCTTTCTTATAACTCCCTCTTACTATATCTCCCTCTGACTAGGTAGATTAGGATTTCTCCCTCTTAATTATATTGTTCTCTATCTCCCTAATCATACTTGTATTCTCCTTTGATCAACAATATCATCAACTAGCTTTTGCTCTCCATCTCTTTGACAACAATCTCTTGATATCTCCCTCTTGATATCACTCCCTTTGCATTTATACTAGCTTGATCTATCTCCCTTTGTAATTGTGCATACTGGATTGATTAGTAGAATATCTCCCTTTTTGACAACAATGCCAAAGACATATGCCAAAAACTTGTCATTTTAAACATGTAGATGTAGGCTTTTCAATTTCTTTAGTTTCTCCCTTTGTCACCTTACTTGTGACTGATTTAAAGTTTTCAGCTCTGTGATTACTTTAGGTAGCTCCTAAAGTAAGATCCTCTGCATCAACATGTAACATATGAACATCAGTTTGTTTGATGTAGGGCACTCCTCTTGTTACTTAGATAGCCTTTGATAGGGGTATCACCCCTAGTTTACCTCTTAGATACTCATGAGCATCCTTAGGTAATGCTTTTGTAAAGATGTCATCAATTTACTCCTTTTCGTTAACATATTCCAAACTAACTCTCTCAATCTTGAACTAACTCTCTCAAGTAATGATATTTGATTGCAATGTGTTTAGTCTTTGTGTGCATTACTGGATTCTTTGATATATCGATAACACTTGTATTATCACAATAAAGTATCACTGGTGCTGTGATTTCTTCCTCCATTCCTTTGAGTAGTTGTTTGATCCATGCAATGTTTGTGCAATTTATAGCAGCAACAAAATATTCAGCTTCAGTAGTAGATTGTGACGTACAATTTTATTTTTTACTAGTCCATGCAACTAGTCTCTTGCCTAAGAAAAATGCTCCTCCACTAGTGCTCTTTTTATCATCAATGTTTCCAACCCAATCAACATTAGTGTAGGTCCTTGGTTCAAATTTTTCATTCTTCTTGTAGTATAGACCAGATTCTTATGTTCCTTTCAGATATCTCATTATTCTCTTTACAACCATTAAATGATTCTCCCTGGGTTTACTAGAGAATCTTGCAACTATCCCTACAGATAATGCAATATTAGGTCTGCTCTATACTACATATTGTAATTTGCCAATCATAGACCTGTACAATGTTTGATTCACCTCAGCAGAATCATCATTCTTTGACAACTTGTGTCCTGTCACCATAGGTGTACTTACTGGTTTGGAATCCTCTAATCCAAAAAATTTCAATATTTCCTTGAAATACTTTGACTAAGCAATGTATATATCATATTTCATCTGATATACTTGCAAACCCACAAAAAATTTGACCTCTCCAAACACAAACATTTTAAATTCTTACTTCATCTGATTTGCAAACTCCTTACATAAAGCATTTTGACCTCCAAATATGATATCATCAACAAATATTTCAAATAACAAAATACCTTTTCCTTTCTCTATCTTCATGTATAGATTGTTGTTATCATCAATCCTTTCAAATCCAATCTTCACAAGATAATTATGAAGTCTCTCATGCCATGCTCTTGGTGCTTGTTTCAAACCATATAGAGCTCTATGCAGTTTACATACCATGTTCTTATTGTTAATATCAACAAAACCTTTTGGCTATTCTATGCAAACTTCTTCCTCTAATATGCCATTTAGAAATATAGATTTAACATCCATCTAATAAACTTTAAAACCTTTGTATGCAGAATAAGCAAGTAGAGTTCTTATTCCTTCCATTCTAGCAACAAGGGAAAATGTCTCTCGCTAGTCAATTCCTTCTTCTTGTGCATATCCCTTGCAAATTAATCTTGCAATGTTCCTTTTGACTTCACCATTTTCATCTAGCTTGTTTCTAAATACCCACTTGGTACCAATCACATTTTTGTCTTCTGGTCTAGGACCTAGAGTACATGTTTTGTTCTTCTCTATTTGTTCAATCTCTTCTTCCATGGCTTTGTACCAGTCAACATATTCTAATGCATCTTTTACTATTTTGGGTTCCTTCATGCTTAGAAAACACGTTTCACTTCTCAATATGTTTCTTGTCATTGGTCTACCATCTTTATCTCCAATGATTTGAGTAACAAGATGATGTCTTTTGACATTCTTGGACAATCTTGGTTCAGCTCTTGTTTCTTCATTTTGTCTTTCAACTTCATAATCATTGTGTATATCTTTGTCAAGTATCTTAGTATCTCTTTCATGTATGCTAATCTTAGATTCAGAATGTGCATCCGATTCATTCTGTAACTCAGCATCTGAATGTGACTCAGTTCCTGAATGCAACTCGACATTCATAGGGTGTGATTCAACAGTCATTGTAACTTGTTGTTGATTTGTAACTTGATTTGTAGCATCCTTTTCAATAGACATACCTTTATAAAAGTATAAAAAATTATTTGTATTATTTTGGTTCTTTCATGGGTTCAACCTCATACACTTCTGTATATTCATCAAAATTCACATTTGCAATTTCCACAATTTTGTTAGTGTTAGTATTCAAACACTTATAAGATTTACTTCTTGTGAAGTATCCTAGGAATATACCTTCCTCACTTTTTGCATCAAGTTTACCATTCCTAACATCTTTAATAATATAACACTTACTTCCAAATACCTTAAAGTATTTTACATTAGGTGAGTATCCATACCATAGTTCAAAAGGTGTTAAATGAGTACCTTTCTTGATTTGCACACGGTTCAAGGTATAGACAGTTGTACTTAAAACTTCTCTCCAGTATTTTAAAGCAACATTCTTCTCCATCATGAGTGTTCTAGAAAAATCCATTATAGATCTATTCCTCCTTTCAACTATTCCATTATGTGGAGGGATTCTAGGGGCAGATGTTTGTCTTTTGATTCCTCTATCATTACAAAACATCTCAAATTTATTTGATGTGAATTCTCCTCCTCTGTTAGATCTTAAACACTTCATTCTTTTACCTGTTTCCTTTTTAACTCTTGCTAAGTACCACTCAAACATTTGGAAAGCATCATATTTCTATTTCAAAAACATAACTGTCATCATCCTAGAATAGTCATCAACAAATAGTATTACGTACTTATCTCCCTTGTAGCTTTGCACTTCAATTGGTCCACACAAGTCATTATGAACAATCTCTAGTATTTCATTAGAGGTATAAGTTTTACTCTTAAAACTTGACTTTGTCATTTTACCTAACTAACATTGTTTGCACATTTCATTATCAAGCTTCTTCAACTTAGGCAAACCTCTAACTTTCTTCATGTCACTAATACTAACCAAGTTATCAAAATTAACATGGCATAATCTCTTATGCCATAGCCATATATCATCAAATTTTACAATAAGACAAGTAGCACCCTATATATCAAGATAGAATAGATTATTTCTAGTTTGATCACCTTTTCCAATTAGTTTCCCATTTGTGTCATATATCTTAGCAATCTTGTTTCCAATCTCAACCTTACATCCCAAATTGTTCAGTTGTGACACACCCAACAAATTATAGTTAAGTCCTTCATCATAGTAAGCATTGTCACATAAAATCTTATCTGTGAGTTTGATAGAACCTTTTTCTTTTATCAAGCATGGTGCATCATTGCCAAATATTACACTATTTCCATCATAACAATTTAGGATAATGAACTTTTGTCTCCAGTCTTGTGATGTGAACATCTACTATCAATGATCCATCTATTATTATTGTTTACACAAGTCGCAAGTGTAGTTGCATCATCTTCATATGATTCGTGCTTCATCGCAACATGCACCACTTCATCATCATGTTCATCACAATAATCTTGTGTTTCCTATTCAGCAATGTAGCAAGATTTCTTACCTTTGTCTTTGTAATCTTTTCTATCTTCATCTCTTCTACTCTTGTAATTGTCACCACCTCTGTAGTTCTTCTTTTCTAGACATCTGGTAGCAATATGACCAACCTCATTGCAATTGAAACAAATGATGGGTAACTTACCTTTGAACTTGCCTTTAACTTTATGGAAACTTTTTGTTAGTAGGGCTTCAAGCTGTTTAACATCCTCCTGATCTATATCACTATCACTAGACACATACTTCTTCTTCTTCTCATCAAGTTCCTTTAATGAAACCTTAGCTTTGAAAGTAGATTCAATCTTTTTAGGCTTGTAATTATCAAAGTTAGATAGCTCAAAAGTAGTGAGTCTACCTACTAGACCAGTGATAGTTTATTCCCTGGAATACATCTTAGTTCTTGAATTGCAAAAACTCTAATAGCATATATAGGTAATAGTGTTCTCAAAAATTTTCTTAAAAAAAATCATCATCTAGTTTACCATTTGCTCCTCTTATTGCATTAACTACGTCTTTTATTCTTTCAAAATATTGAGCAATATTCTCACCTTCCTCCAGTCTCATATCATCAAACTTATCTCTAAGGATTTCAGCTTTAGCTTTAAGAACATTGGTGTCTCCTCCATAGATGGTAGCTAGGGCATCCCACATTTTCTTTGCACTATCAAGACCTTTGATATCATCAAATTTAACATAAGTTAGGGCAGATGCAATCTCCAACATTGCTTAGTTGTGTTCTTTCTTCTTCTTCATTTCTTCAGTAGTTGGGGCACCAACAGGATCAACATGCTCCATATAAATGGTAGATTGCGCATGATCTCCAAGTCCTCCAAGGTTTAGCTTCATCAAACTTTGCCATGCAGGAAAGTTATCTCTATTGAGCTTGGGTACTTCTCTTTTAGACATCTTGATCTTTGTGCTTCTAGTACTTTCAAACTAGTTCTCTTAAGTAGATGGCTCTGATACTAATTGTTGGAATACTTTACAATAACTAAGGAGGAGGGGGGGGGGGGGGGCGGTGAATCAGTTATCCAAGGTCTAGATGTATAAATAAAACTTTTCATAGCTCAGTGAACCCATAAAACATTTATACTCATGTATGCATCCATAATCACTAAAATTTGTAGTTTACCGTCAAATCAACTTGTAGAAATGTAAAGCATGAAACATAACATATTCATCAACACACTTGACACAATGATTTATGTAGAAACCCAATTTGGGAAAAACCACCAGTAACATGCTACTCTTTTCACTCTTCTGAAGTGATGCCCTATGAAAGGCCAACCTTGTTAAAGGTTACAATACACACTATTAATTGTGACCCCGTTAAAGGATTTCAATCACCCTATTAGAATTGAGCCTTGTTAGAGGACTTTAGATCATTCACTTGGAATGTCACCCAGTTAAAGGATTTACAAATGACTATTAGGTTAACCTTAATCCAAAGGATTTACCCTAGACTAATATAGTTGTTAGAGAGTAATAGTAAGGCTTTGATCTGATACAACTTGTAACTTCTCTTCCAGATCACATATCTCTATTCTATCCTCAATTTTTCTTGTCCTTCATACTTTGCAGCTCTGATAGCTTGTTCACCCTTCAAGCATTCATCTCCTTAAGCCTTCTTTCTTAATATGTCATTGCATACTCTTCTCTTAGGTCACTTGATGAAGCAAATTGCTTGACTCCTTGTCTTCCTTAGGTTCTTGCAAATGACAACCTTGCTTCAAGACTAATCATCCCTATAAATAGGAAATTAAGATATTTCGCTGCTCATTCTCCATCGTCCAATTTAGGGTTCAAATGGATTAGGTAGGATACAATGTATCTACCTCATATCTTATATCTCTTCTAGAAACTTCTCCTAGAATCCACTTTGAATTCACCTAAAAATGGTTTACCTCAAATTCTATGCCACTAGCTCATAAACCTTATCTTCCACCTAGTTCACAAAATCCAAAAAAAAAAACTTGTTGGCTTAGATTCATCAAATCTACGATCTTTTAAATAATGCAGCAACTCAACATTATCAACTTTCTGATGGTTGACACATACTGCATTGCTTGACGTCCATTGTGAAATTACTCAGCACGAACTAAAGTTTATTGGTGCTTGGAATCAACTAAACTTTACTTGACATCAACTATTTTTCTTGGCATACACTAGAATGAACTTTTACTCCGCTCCAACTAATTTTTTGCTCGGCTTGTACTGACTTTGCTTGGCACCTACTATCCACTCAGTCAAGCTTGGCAGACAAACTTTGTGTAACTTTTTCTTCTAAACTTTCTAAGTGTAACCAACCTTTGTAACCTTAAGTAGATTATCAATACATCATGTCATCACTGTCTTAACTAATCATTGTACTTCATTACATAATCATAACTTAACCTTTCCTCTAGGTGCTATTGTTACATCTTTTGATCAAATCCTCTTCATCAATCAACTAAGTGATAGTACTTGAATCTTATAAGAAGTTGTCTTATTAGAAAATATCAACTTTGACATCAGTGAAAAACAACGATTGAAACACATAGACTTCTACAAAAATCTCCCTCTTTCAATGATCTTTTCAATTAGTTCTCAATGCTTCTCTCTGCCACACCATTTTGTTGTGGTGTTCTAGGAGTTAAAGTTTATCTGTGAATTCAATATTCCTTGAAATATGAATTAAAGTTATCAAAAGTAAACTCTCTTTCTCTTTCAAACCCTAAACATTTTATCTTCAATCCAGATTCATTTTCAACTTTAGCTTTATAGATCTCTTGAATGTATCAAATACTTCTAACTTTTCTCTTCAAAAACCAACCCACATCATCCTTGTGTAATCATCAACAAAAAGGCTAAACTATCTCTCACCATAGTATGTTCTTTTCTTTGTAGGACCACATAAGTCTGTATGCCCTAATTCCATTTTCTCTATATTAGTAATTGCTCTACTCTTAAAATGATTCCTTGTTTTCTTTCCCATCACACATTCCTTGCATATCATTTTAGTAGGTTTTATTATATTAGGAAAATCTCTAACTACATTAGAATTATTGTTTCTTGTCATATTATCAAAGTTTACATGACAAATCCTTCTATCTCATAACCAACTATCATCAATATTTATAACAGAATAACTTACTTCTAAAAGATTTAATTAAATTTTTTCACCTCAAGTCTTAGTACTAGTTCCAATCATGTTTCTTGATTGATCTCAGATTGAACATATTCAGTGTATGAACTTGTTGGTAAACATATTTGTCACTATGAGTATTTCTTTGGAAATAACCCCATTTGCCCAAGAAGTAGTAACAACAACACCAACATTTGCATAGATTAAAACCTAATCACTATCTAACTGCAACCTTTCTCTACATATTAGAGGGGCATCTCCCTCATATAATTGAGGTATTTTATTTCTAAGTACTTCTCACCTGAAAGTACAAAAATGAGACAAAAAAAACTAAAGAAAATGGTTAAGATAAACCCCAACAACAAACTAATTAATACTACTTAAGATTCATAAAAGAGGATGATTTACATGGGGCTTTTGAGAACATAGATGTAATGATGGTGAAAGCAATATAAAAATTCCTAACATATGAAGTGATAAGTTATATGAGTGCATCCATATCAAGATACCATGAAATGGACGTGTTTCCTTCCATTAATTCAAATGATCCAAAAGAATGTATGAAAGAGTCACTGATTTAACATATGATAAATGAGTGATCATAATCCAGAAGATAAATTTGAACATATGAACAAATGAATTCTTTGTTATCTTTTGATAACATACCAACTCAAAAACTCTTACATGTAATATGAATTAACCAAATTCATTGAGAGTTTCTCTTAAAATTTCTCGAGAGTGTCCCCTTTGGAAAAAGTTCCTCCCTTTACATAACAAATAACCTTGTAGTTATAGACTCTCTTAGTTACTACTTAGAATAAATTTCTAACCAATTTTATAACTACTTAGGATAACTACCCAAAGTAATCACTTAGGATAACTACCTAAGTAATCACTTAGGATAACTACCCAAGTAATCACTTATAGTAACTATCCATTTGCAAGAAGGTTAGAACTTATCCTAAGAGCTAGCTTTTCTTTTACAATGAGTCTCATAGTCATTTTTTACATTAGACAAAATGGAAACCCTTTAACTTTGAAAGGAAGATAAAGTTATTCATTCGTTGGTGTGATAATCATATTTCCTTCAAATTCACAAATCAATGATGTCACCTTCACCATCTTTGTCAATCATTTTATATGACTACTTAGTAACAATTATTTTCTTGAAGCCACCCATTTTGCCAATAAATTTTTTCTTAAGAGTACCTTACTAACTATGTCATCAAACATCTTTTATTGGCACTTCAAGCATATCTTGGAAATTGTGTTCCACTATAAAATATCCTAGTTGATCATCTCAATTAGTATTCTGTTGTAGAAATTCTATAAAATAGTTAATTCTATGTAGACATTCTATGTGTTCCATGATGTTAAATTGACATTTCGAGTCGTTTTGTGAAGTCCCGTTCTGAGCCAGTGTCAAATTTGCATTTTACCTTAAGTGTCAAACATTGACAGGAAGCTATGTTTGCAACTGAATATCTTGCACGCAGAAATGTTTCATGACTCACTGCTTTGGGAGTGTTTAGTGTCCATACCTGAGAGCCTATGTTTCAAATTTTGAGTTTTTTTGAGTCTGTTTGACTAGGTTTTGAATCCCTCAAAGTTGGTCATTTGATATTGTCATGTTGATGCAATTAGTCCAAAATTCTGGGAAGCCCTATTTGATGTGCTATAACTTCTGACTAGTTGACCAAAATGAGAAAATTCCTATTATGTTGCATTGTAGATGTCAAAAAATTGTTATGTTTCAAGTTTCATCTCATGACAAATCCGTTTGATAGGTTTTCAAATGCGATTCCAAATGGAATTTCTATCTTTTTACTGGTGTCAGTATTTGTAGATTGTTTGGTACCCCTGTTCATGATGTCATAACTTGAAATCTGTGATTGGTGAGATTGAATGGATTGTACCACTGTGTTGTACTCTAAAAATACTCTAAGTGTGTCAGTTTGCAAGTCATGACGAATCCGTATGCACACCTTTCCTGGTCATTTCCATTTGCAAAAATTTCTTTTCTGCCATTCTTTCTAGTCAACAAATCCAAGTAGCCCACTTTGATCACTCGCCATTTGTGCCCTGTTATTTTTCATGAGCCCAAATTGCAGATTCATAATGTCCTACTGACAGAGAATCAATATCCTAGTTTTCATACCTTCAAGTGTCAATTTTCCCAGTTTTTGAAGTCGATTTTGAACACAATTTATTACTTTCTGATGTGTTTTCTTGTAGGCAGATTTAAGAGGTCAAATTTGATAGTCAATATCTTTTGACTGAGAATTCATCATGAGACAAAATTCAATGGGGGTAGAAGTGTGCGAAACAAAGAATCAGTGCCACAGTTTTCAGAGTCTAGTCAGTTGTTCGGGTCAGTTTTTAAGGCCAATCAAAGGACCACCTGACATCAAATTGACATTTTGTAAAATAGTGATAAAATGAGTTCTAAATGATGATTCAACAGTCAAATTGGATTCCAATTAGTTTAAGAAGGTCGATAGATCAGTTTGCGATTCAGATGTCCGAAAATGAATTTTTTTTTAGTCGGACCCACTTTAGGGTCTGACTGATTCCATCAGATCAATCAATACCATGGAGATCAAGGTTGTGTTAATGATCCTCATGTTTGCATTTGTTAAACATCTTGATATGTTTATGTCTAAAGAAAGTGTAGGGGTTATGTAAATGCTTCAGTGAATCAACAGGGTTGCAATTTTATTGAGAAGGATATCATGTAAGAATGAGGTTTGGATTGAGCACAGATGTTTATTTACAAGGTAAATAGATAGATCGTATATCTGAATATATACATAAGTATCAGATATCCATATGTATGCATTTGATTCATGGATTCGTCCAATGGATTAGGTACTGGTCAACTATAGGATCATTAATGTCTTATTGTTGCATATTTGAGGGTTTGTTGAATTCAACATCATTAATCAAATGTTTTTCCCCTTTCATGTTGAAGAACTTAAATGTCTAACCCTCACTCAGCTAGTGAATATCATAGGATTTGTAATTTTCTACTGTAGATCTATGTTATTACATGAGTTATTAGGAGATATAAGGGTTTTCATCTGCAGTAAATAGATTCACGGATATGTTTTGCACTGGTATAATATCAATTGAATCTGAGGTCTACCCGCCTAGGTCTTGTAGAGCCTGAAGTAGAAGAAGGGTCAAGCCTTATAGTTGGCCCAAGACTATAGTCGAGTGTATCCATCATAGGAAGTTGCTAGCCTTAGATGCATTTATTTGGTTTCTTGGTCATTTGAAAAACTGTTAAATCAGGAGCCAACAAAATGGTGACTCTGCTAGGGGCTGTATTGAATTAGATTTAAGACAAACCTTGAGACTTTGAAAAGAAGAGATTCAATAGAGCAGGAGAAGTGCATTACAAAGTTTCAGCAGTAATTTCTCTAATGTTCTTTCCAGTTTTCTTACTCCAAATCATGCACCCCAGTGAAGTTTTATCCATTTGCAGTAGCAACTTTGAGGTTGAATGCAGATTGTGTTGTTCAAGTTTAATTTTCAATTAGTTCAATCGGATCTTGTTTTCAAAATACTGCTATAATTTTAGAGTCAGAATTGTTTTAAAGTGGCTTCTCTCTTCAAGGTGTTTAAAGTTTTGCAAAGTTCTACAAAGTGAAGTTCCAGTTCAAATCTGTCATGTATGATTTATGTTTAAAATCTTTCTCACAATTGTGAGTGGTGACTCTCTAAAGGATCTCTGTACCAGTGTAGATTGGTTATATAATTATTTGCAAGAGTTTTCAGTTGAATTAGGCAGATTTGAAAGTTGTGTCAAAATTTTGAACAAGAAGATATACACACACACACACACACACACACACACACACACACACACACACACACACACACACACACACACACACATTCTTGACTAATAAGTTTTAAAGTGTTGTTTGATCTACTATCATAGGTTTTGAAATGATAAAAAATAAACCACAGTTGTGATTTCATTTATTTCTCCTCAAGGAGATGGCGACTCTATAAGGATATGATCAGTGGTGTGAGGAATTGAGATCAGCACCGGGCCAACTAGTAGATCAATGTTTTTAGCAACAACACTTGAGGTATTTTATATTTTCATGTGATTCCCATTTCATGAAAGTGAGTTATACATATGTGTTCTCTGTCAAGTGAAGTTTCAACATTAAGAGGAGGAGAATAGTGTAATAGGTTTCATACACTTCATTAGATCAAGTTTTAGTCAGCTGTATTTAAGTTTGTGAAGTGTGTTTAAAGTTGAGATTGGTAGAAGGATATAGATCTATTGCAATTAATGAATACTGAAAGTAGTCTTGGTGATTGAGCTTTAAGTTTAAAGGATGTCAAGATTCATTTCACTTAAGATGTAGTTGGTTAATGAAGTTCCTAGATCCATTTCTACCAAGTGGTATATGCCATTATGTTTTGATGGTATTCATGGTCTCCCGAATTTCATTCCTAATGATGTTAGAAAAAGTTTGGCTAAGTTTAGTGGGAACCATCTTGTTTTAGCTAGTCATCATATTGAGTTGTTTACTGATTTGATGGGTGGATATGAGATTTCTCATGAGGACGTGTACATGAAGTTATTTGTTCAAACATTAGAAGGTGATGCTAGGGATTGGTTTGCTTTTCTACTAGCACCGTCTATTTCATCTTGGAGTCAGTTGCATTCCACCTTCATGGAGCAATTTGGAGAACGGGTAAGCATATCTTATTCTTATGATAAGTTTTTGAGGATTCACATTGAGAATGATGAACTTGTTCCTCAATTTAATATCAGATTTGCAAAGGTTCTGAATGAAATCCTTGAGAGTTATAGACCCAATGATCAAATGTATTTAGTTGTATATTTTGATGCATTTGATAAGAAAATGAATTATCTACTAAGGGATAAAGAACCACATGCATTATATCAGGCTTTTATGACTGCTAGGGATATTGAGAATAATATAAAGTATGGATTGACTAGAGGTCATTTTGCTACGAATGATTCCCAGTATAATGGTCATGAAAGAAAATTTGAACATGGTGTTGATATTGTAATTCCAAATCAAAATATCAACACCCCTACTGTAATGAATAATCAGATTGAAATTTTGAATTAGAATATGTGTGTAGAGAAGAATGAGTCTATTGCAGATAGAGACACACATGTTCCTGATACTACAATAGTAAGAAATATTTCAGACTTTGATAAGGTTCAACATTGTGGTGATTTTATGAATCAAGGTTTAGTTACAACAGTAAGTTCTTCTCAAGATGATTATATATATAATGCGGTAACTAATGCTTTAAAGTTTGAGGTTGCTGCACCGAGGTCCCAGTCTTATGTAAGTGAGGATACTGAAAGTTATCTTCTTGATCATGAACTTAATGTTGCTGATGTGACATGTCATGGAAAGATAACACAGGATGAAGAATGTAAGTTACACTCATCTCAGTCACATTCAGAAGAACTAAGCTCACATGTTGATAATGTTTCAGCAGTAGAAGGTAAGATGGATTTTCTTGATCAGCAAGATAGGCAAGAAATGAATTATCTTATTAAGAGATTGCATCATGTTGAGAACGATATTAAATCCAAATTTGAAAGAAAGTCATATCAATGTGAGTATGATGAAGCTAAAAGTCATCTTTCAAGTGATAATGAAGTTGCTGATCCATTGTATTATGAAGAAGCATCATATGAAGGAGATGATGAGAGTGGTTATTTGAATCACTGTGAGGAAAATGACACTATATGTTCACCTTCACATGAGTCTAATGCTGATTGGGAAGAAGAAAGCAATGATGGTAGTGAGCATTCATTCGAAGGTGAAGGTATGACTTCTTTTTCTGAATCTGAAAAGGAAAGTGTATCTCAGTTTTTGCATCATACAAATTAGTTAGCCAATGAAGAATTTAAGAGTGATTTTTCCTCAAGGTATGAAGATAAAGAAATGTTGAGTCTGGTTAATGTTAATGATTTTGAAGACTTCAGTAAAGGGTTGTCAAGTGATTTTACATTAGACAGTAAAATTCCAGCATGTAGTAAGAGGTTTAGGAATGAATCAAGGTTTGTTCATAATGGTTATCCTAAACAAGATAATGAAGAGAATGTTATTATTGACACTATATGTCTGGTAGAAGAAAGAGCAAGTGAGTCTTCATATAATTCTAACTTTTCTTCATACGCTGAAAGTCTCCATGAAGACAAGATGGGTAATGGTTTTAAAGTATATACTAACACTTTATATGATGAAAATCCTAAGGATGATCAACCCATCTTTTGTCCAAATGTTAAAAAAGGATCACTGCATGGAGTCATTAACCCATTGTTTGAAGAGGACATGGAGGTTTTCGGTTTAGCGGGATTAGATGCAAATGGTGATTCACTGTTATATTGTTGTAGTAAATCAGACTATTATTCTTCTATTTCTGATATTGAATCTTCTAATGATGCTACATTTTGTAGGTTTGAAGATGAAGTGTTCGATGGAGTTGTCTTTGAAGAGAAACCGACACTTCATAGTAAGTTTTATGATGATTCAAATGAGGTAAGAGCCAATTAACACTTCGATTATGAAAATACATCAAAAGGTTATGAAATGTTTTCAGATTGTGATGATGATGTTATGTGTGAATACAAATCTGATTGCTCATTTGGAATTCAACCAGCAACATGTGAGGAAATGCAAAGTCAAGGTATGAGTGACATATATAATTCATTTCATGAAGTTGAGTATAAGGCTTTTGTATTTCCATTTGATGATGTTCATGAGTCAGTTTCTAGAGATTAGTTTTAGTTTGATGTTGAGATTCATGAGCATGCTGATGTTCTTTTTCATAGTGAGCAAGAGGTTAAAGTTATGCCAATTTTTTATATGCATTATGGAAGTAAGAATGTGGATTCAATTTTACTAAGTGTTGAGTTTCAAGATGCTGATCTAATTGGTGAAACTGATATTAGTGATATTTTCAATTTACCTCATGCAAGTTTAGATGAGAATCATGTTTATGACAGAGGTAAACAATTTTGCTAAAGCTCGGTGGCCCCGACCATTTGTACATAATCTTAGTGGTAGTTTCTTGCTTTGAGAGAAGTTTTGAAGTCTTTGCGAATGTTCTGATTCTCCCAGAGATTTGAATCCTTTCCATGCCCATAAGGGACATGCATCCCCAGACAAAGCCACTATTGGGACTCAAAATTGCCTTCCCAATTGAGTACCATTGAGAAAATCAAGCCCCATAAATGCTTTTGATGAGTTTGTACCTGGCTGTTAGTTTGAGGCCTAAGAGGTGTTTAGTGCTTCTAACACCTTTCATTTAGTGCATCTATTTGTTCCATGATGTTGAATTGACATTTTGAGTCATTTTGTGAAGTCCCATTTTGAGCCAGTGTCAAATCTGCATTTTACCTTAAGTGTCAAACAATGATAGGAAGCTGTGTTTGCAACTGAAGATCTTGCGCCCATAAATTTTTCATGACTCACTGCTTTGGAAGTGTTTAGTGTCCATACTTGAGAGCCTATGTTTCAGATTTTGAGTTGTTTCAAGTCCATTTGACTAGATTTTGAATCCCTCAAAGTTGGTCATTTGATATTGTCATGTTGATGCAATTAGTCCAAAATTTTGGGAAGCCTTGTTTGACGTGCTATAACTTCTGACCAATTGACCAAAATGAGAAAATTCCTATTGTGTTGCATTGTAGATGTCAAAAAATTGTTATGTTTCAATTTTCATCTCATGATGAATCCATTTGATAGGTTTTCAAATGTGGTTCCAAATGGAATTTCTATCTTTTTACTAGTGTCAGTATTTGCAGATTGTTTGGTACCCCTGTTCGTAATGTCAGAACTTGAAATCTATGATTGGTGAGATCAAATGGATTGTACCACTATGTTGTACTCTAAAAATACTCCAAGTGTGTCAGTTTGCAAGTCATGACGAATCCGTATGCACACCTTTCCAGGTCATTTCCATTTGCAAAAATACCTTTTCTGCCATTCTTTCCAGTCAGCAAATCCAAGTAGCCCACTTTGATCACTCACCATTTGCGCCCTATTATTCGTCATGAGCCTAAATCACAAATTCATAATGTCCTCATGATAGAGAATCCATGACCCAATTTTTGTACCCTCAAGTGTCAATTTACCCAGTTTTTGAAGCCGATTTCGAGCACAATTTATTACTTTCTGACGTGTTTTCTTGCAGGTAGTTTTAAGAGGTCAACTTTGACAGTCAATATCTTTTGATTGAGAATTTTTCATGAGACAAAATTTGACGAGGTAAAAGTGTGCGGAATAGAGAATTAGTGCCATAGTTTTTAGAGTTTGGTCAATTGTTCAAGTCATTTTTAAAGGCCAGTCAAAGGACCTCTTGACATCAAATTGATAGTTTGTAGAACAGTGATAAAATGAGTTCTAAATGATGATTCAACAGTTGAATTGGATTCCAATTAGTCTGAGAAGGTCGATAGATCAGTTTGCAATTTAGATGTTCGAAAATGAATTTTTTTTTAGCCGGACCCACTTTAGGGTCCGACTGATTCCATTAGATCAATCAATACCATGGAGATCAAGGTTGTGTTAATGATCCTCATGTTTGAATTTGTTAAACATCTTGATATGTTTATGTCTAAAGAAAGTGTAGGGGTTATGTAAATGCTTCAATGAATCAATAGGGTTGCAGGTTTATTGAGAAGGATATCATGTAAGAATGAGGTTTAGATTGAGCACAAATGTTTATTTACAAGGTAAATAGATAGATCGTATATCTGAATATATTCATAAGTATTAGATATCCATATGTATGCATTTGATTCATGGATTTGCCCAATGGATTAGACACTGGTCAGCTACAAGATCATTAAAGTCTTACTATTGCATATCTGAGGGTTTGTTGAATTCAACATCATTAATCAAACATTTTTCCCCTTTCATGTTGAAGAACTTAAATGTCTAACCCTCACTCGGCTAGTGAATATCATAGGATTTGCAATTTGCTACTATAGATCTATGTTATTACATGAGTTATTAGGAGATATATGGGTTTTCATTTGCAATAAATAGATTCAGGGATATGTTTTGCATTGGTACGATATCAATTGAATTTGAGGTCTACCCGCCTAGGTCTTGTAGAGCCTGAAGTAGAAGAAGGGTCAAGCCTTATAGTTGGCCCAAGACTGCAGTCGAGTGTATCCGTCATAGGAAGTTGCTAGCCTTAGATGCATTTATTTAGTTTCTTGGTCATTTTCAAAACTGTTAAATCAAGAGCCAACATACCTTTTGAGACATTGTACCCAAAGGCACACACCACTTTATTGTACTTGTCATAGGCAATACTATTGCATTCACTTGCACAAATTAGTCAATTAATTGCCACCAATTACAATGCTTTATTTTTTTCCTTTTGGAAATAATACTAATTTTTGTAATGTTGAAATTTTTACTTTTTAATTTTTTCAATAAAAATCTCATTTATTTAAAAACTCATTAGTTAAAAACAATTTGTGTTATAGGACACCCTTTTTTTGAGAACATAGATGTAATGATGGTGAAAGCAATATAAAAAATCCTAATATATTAAGTGATAAGTTATATGAGTGCATCCATATCAAGATACCATGAAATGGATGTGTTTCCTTCCATCAATTCAAATGATCCATATGAATATATGAAAGAGTCACTAATTTAACATATGATAAATGAGTGATCATAATCCAGAAGATAAATTTGAACATATGAACAAATGAATTCTTCATTATCTTTTGATAACATACCAACTCAAAAACTCTTACATGTAATATGAATTAACCAAATTCATTGAGAGTTTCTCTTAAAATTTCCCGAGAGTGTCCCCTTTGCAAAAAGTTCTTCCCTTTACATAACAAATAACCATGCAGTTATAGACTCTCTTAGTTACTACTTAGAATAACTTTCTAACCAATTTTCTAACTACTTAGGATAACTACCCAAAGTAATCACTTAGGATAACTACCTAAGTAATCACTTAGGATAACTACCCAAGTAATCACTTATAGTAACTATCCATTTGCAAGAAGGTTAGAACTTATCCTAAGAGCTAGCTTTTCTTTTGCAATGAGTGTCATAGTCACTTTTTACATTAGACCAAATGGAAACCCTTTAACTTTGAAAGGAAGATAAAGTTATTCATTCGTTGGTGTGATAATCATATTTCCTTCAAATTCACAAATCAATGATGTCACCTTCACCATCTTTGTCAATCATTTTATATGACTACTTAGTAACAATTATTTCCTTGAAGCCACCCATTTTGCCAATAAAATTTTCCTTAAGAGTACCTTACTAACTATGTCATCAAACATCTTTTATTGGCACTTCAAGCATATCTTGGAAATTATGTTCCACTATAAAATATCCTAGTTGATCATCTCAATTAGTATTCTGTTGTAGAAATGCTATGAAATAGTTAATTCTCCTTTATAATGCTTGTAAGCCTCATTTGTATTGGATTTATACACCAAGAAAATATGCCCTTCCAACCATGGTAGGCTTAATGAGAGTGCTTCATTGATTTTCAACTTTTGACAATATTTCATGAGAGCTTCTTCACGAGTACCCTTATGCATATTCTTCAATCATATTGATGTGTTTCAGTACATATCCATAACCTATTGTAAAGCTTCTATTTTGCATATTACATTCTGCATAAACTAAATGATAATAATTAAACATATGTATTTAGACGAACATCACACTTATTGATTGTTTTTGCCTCAAAGTTTCTAAAAGAACTTCAACAAGTCACCCTCATTTGTATCTTGAAATCACCATATTAAATGAGTTAGTACCTTTTGAGACATTGTACCCAAATGCACACACCACTTTATTGTACTTGTCATAGACAATACTATTGCATTCACTTGCACAAATTAGTCAATTAATTGCCACCAATTACAATGCTTTATTTTTTTCCTTTTGGAAATTATAATAATTTTTGTAATGTTGAAATTTTTACTTTTTAATTTTTTCAATAAAAAACTCATTTATTTAAAAACTCATTAGTTAAAAACAATTTGTGTTATAGGACCCCCTTTTTTTGGGGCTTCCTCCATATTCCATTTTTATTGCATATTTTCACGGATGAAAGTTTAGTCTCAATTATGAGAAATAATGTATTTGATTATATTTTTTTGCCAAAAAAATTGAACAAAAATAATATGTGTTAATAAAAAACTAATTTAATTGACAAGACATGTGTAATATAGTGATGTTCTTAAATATTTAAAAAATAAAAAATACAACAAGAATGATGTTCTACCTTCACTTGTGGTGATATTGATTATTTTTGTCATTCTTTTGTTCCATAATGTAATTATGATTATTGATTGTACAAATATTTATTATATACATAATTGGATGAATTAAGCTTTGTGATAGATTTGGATAAAAGATTATTAAAAGACTTTTATTTCATTTGATTGTCTTTTAAATATGTTGATTATTAATTTTTGTAGTATAATACACTATTTTATGAACCTATCAATATACTTTTAAAAAAAGTTACTAAACAAAAATTGTGTGACACTATTTTTTAGCCTCGTAGAATGAAAAGTTGTATGAAGGTTTATTCCTTGCCAATATAAACTTTTTCTTTCAACATCTTTGAAGGTTTAATTTCTTATGACTAAATTTTATATTCAATGTGATCTTGAAGCCAAATAAGGAAAGTTTTTAATTAATTTTTAATCTCCTAGTGTTTACGTCCCATTGTCAAAGATTTTGTTAACCTCTACCTTTGACACGGGAATCAAGAATTGAGAGATCATCTTAAATGAGGAAAATTCAAACATTTATCGGTGGACCATGTTGGTTTTATTATTAATTATTTTTAAAAACATTACAAGGTTTTGGTATGTGCAACAAGTTGTTGGTTAGTAAAGTGATCACTATTATTGTTAGATATGTAAGTTCTCAAAGTGGATCAATGTTGAAAATATTATTTATTTTGATTTTAATTTTTATAATAGATAAGTATTGAGTATTTGTCAATAGTAACTATTACAAATTTGAATTCATCACAATTAATTAAGAATTGAGAGATTGTCTTAAATGAGGATAATTTAAACATTTATTGGTGGACCATGTTTGTTTTATTACTATTTTAAAAATAAATTACAAGGTTTTGGTATGTCCAACAAGTTGTTGGTTACTAAAGTGGCCACTATTATTTTTAGATATGCAATTTCTCAAAGTGGATCAATATTGAAAATATTATTTTATTTTGATTTTAATTTTTATAATAGATAAGTATTAAGTATTTGTCAATAGTAACTATTAAAAATTTGAATTCATCACAATTACTTTCATTCAATCTTTATTGAGTCACAAAAATATGATTTTATATGGATGTTTAATTAGCTAACTAATTAATGATGGGTAACTATTTATTGAATCATCTTTATTACAATGTACTATAATGGCAAGTACATGCCACTAAATGACACTTGTTCTATATCCATTTCACTTTTGAAATTTTCTCCACATGATAATATTTGAAAGGATCTCTTTAGTATTTTGCATCCATCTTGTCGTAGATTACATGTAATGAAATTAAATAAATATATAATGAGACATTTTAATAAGGCGACAAACCAAAAATGTGGATGCAAATGCATCTATACCAATGCATGTCATTGTGTTTTTGATGCACCTAAGACAAAATAAACACAATAGGAAAAGGGGAATATTATTATCAAAAGTGATATGCTATTACATCTAGTACAATGAAAACAAACTCAATGACGTGCCCTAGGGGCTTACAATGTTGTCTAATTCTGGAGAAAAACCCTCTTCACAATACCTTCTCCCAAACTCCACAAAACCTATGTTTACAATGCCAAAAATGACTCAAGTAACCTGAATTAGTTTTAGGGTTAGGAATAAATTCTAGAATATGCCATTTGGCATCCACTGCCAAAACATAAGGTTCTAGAAAATATGTCAAAAGTCGATGTAAAATTAGAAGAATCTAGAAATGGTAGTCCAACTTCTGGGAGGCATAACTTTTGATCTGGGACTCTGATTGACAAACAATTTACATTTTTGGAAAGCTCTCCAAGTGCTCTATTGCCCTATGGACTAGCTCTGCTCATCTCCCATTTTTTAGGCCCATATAAGGCTATTTAGTGCCTCAAATTGGGGGTCTCTAGGCAACTTAAAAACTAAGCATATTTTTGGGTGATATAGGATTTTCCTTACACCACGGATACTCTTGCATTATACACCCATGGTAGATTGAAAAGTGACCCTATCACTTTATAACTAGTAGAGGAAAACCCAAATGGGCAACTTCCACTACAAATATCCAAGTTGAACCTTCCACTAGTCATCCTTTCCACTTTACTAGGTATTCTTTATACTACCTATTTCTAGTGCTCTAGCCCACACGACTATCCAGATTTTCTTCAATTTCTTCCTTCTCAGAAGTAGGAATTGGACATGGCTCCAGCATCAACTCCTCCTCTACACCATCATCATGATATTATGTTAAGTTTGTAACATTGAAAATAGGAGAAATGTGAATCCCATCTGGAAACTCCACCTCATATGCATTTCCTGAATTATGTTTCTTCAAAATTTTGTAGGGACCAAATTTCTTCATCTTCATCTTATTGTAGGTACCCACTACAAATCATTCCTTCCTCAAGTATACCATAACCAGATCCCCAACTTGGAACTCCTTAGGTCTCGTCTTTTGATTTTCTCTACCCTTCTATTGTAGGTTCATGTTGGTAATGTGTGTACATACCTCCTCATGTAGGTTCTTGACATGTTCAACAAAGTCCTCTGCATTATCACTTGTCCTCTCTCCTTGCTGTATCTTCCTCAGCTCTAGTGTAGTCCTTGGACTACTCCCATACATAATTTGAAATGGAGATCTACCAGTACTCTTATTCACATAATTGTTGTAAGAAAATTATGCTTGTGGTAGAATCAAATCCCATCCCTTGGACTTATCTCCTACTAAACACCTCAGAAAATTGCCCAAACTTCTATTCACTACTTCTGTTTGTCCATCAATCTATGGTTGATGTGTAGAACAAAACTTCAATTCTGTCTTTAACTTCTTCCATAAAGTCCTCCAGAAATACCCAACAAATTTAGTATCTTTGTTAGAAACAATACTTTTTGGGAGACTATGTAACCTCACCACTTCTCTGAAAAGAAAATCTACAATATGCACTACATCATGAGTCTTGTGGCATGGAATGAAGTGTGCCATCTTGGAGAACCTATCAACCTCCACAAATATAGAGTCATTACCCCTTTGTGTCCTCGGCAATCCAAGAACAAAATCCATACTTATGTCCTCCCAAGGCTTCGATGGAATAGGCAATGGCTGATAAAGTCCAATATCTTGACTAAATTTTTTGGCTATTTGACATACTCGACAACTCTGCACAAACATCTTCACATCCTATGATAGTTGAGGCCAAAAGTAATGTTCACTAATGATGAAAATGGTCTTATCTCAACCAAAGTGTCTTGCCATCCCTCCACTATGTTTCTCCTTGATAAAGTTCTCCCTCACAAAACTCCTTGGAATACACAATTGACTTCCTTTAAACAACATACCATCCTGGATCATGTAATCTAGTCCCCTGGTCCTGTCTAGAGTAACAGGTTATTTACAACCCTTCCAAGCCTTCGTAAAGTCAGGATCCTTAGCGTGCAGATTCTGGAGTTCATCAAACCCAACCACTTTAACCTGCATTTTTGTTAGCAACAACTATCTCCTACTTAATGCATCTACAACCCTATTAGACCTTCCACTTCTATGTTTCAATACAAATGTATATCTTTGCATAAACTCTACCCATTTCAAATGTCTTTGATTTAATTTACCTTGGCTATTTAGGTACTACAATGCCTGACAATTAGTATACAAGAAAAATTCTTTTGGCAACAAATAATACCTCCATTTCTTTAAGGCTTGAACTATTGCATAAAACTCCTGATCATAAACAAATACTTCTTTGCATCATTCAAATTTTCACTAAAATAGGCAATAGGCTTACCTTCTTGGCTCAACATAGCTCTAATAGCACTATCACTAGCATCACAATCCACCGGAACACTTTGTTGAAATCATGAAGTGCCAACATAGGTTGCTTTGTCACCCTCTTCTTCAACAATTCAAAACTCCTTGCAACTCCTGTAGGCCACTTGAACTCTTTTCTATCCCCCCTCATTGTTTTAGTTAGTGGTGCACATATAATACTAAAATTCCTATAAAAACTAGCTAGACCATGGAATGACCTCACCTTAGTGGTAGACCTTGGAGTAGGCCATTCCAAGATGACCTTCACCTTCTTTGGGTCCATTTTGAGATCTTCAGCTAATACAACAAACCCCAAATAGACTAACTCCCTTTTGACAAAGCTAAACTTCTTTAAATTAATCAACTATTTCTCTTCCCTCAACCTTTCAAGGACACTATGAATATGCAATAAATGTTCATCCAAAGATTTATCAAAAATCAAAATATCATCCAGATAGACAATAACAAATTTCCCAAAAAATTCTTTGGTACCTCATTCATAAGCCGCATGAAGGTGGTTGGCACATTGGGCATTCCAAAGGGCATGACCAACCACTCATATAGACCCTCGATCTTGAATGTAGTCTTCCACTCATCTCCCTCTCATATCTAGTGATAGACACTCTTGAGATCTATCTTTTTGAATGGTTATTTTATCATCCATCCTTGGCAAAGGAAACCAGTACTTGATGGTTATTTTATTTATAGCCCGAGATTCTATACACATTCTTCACTCTCCATCCTTCTTTGGTGCCAACACTGCAGGTACTACACATGGACTCAGGCTCTCTCAAATTAAACCTTTCCTTAACAACTCTTGAACTTGTCTGTTTAGCTCCTCAATTTTAGGAGTCATCCTATGAGTAACTTTGTTAGGCAAACTAGCTCTAGGGACTAAATCTATTTGATGACTGATTTGCCTTATTGGAAGCAACCCTTTTGGAACATTATCAGAGATGACATCTCCATACTCACTTAATAGACCCAAAACTTAAAGTGGAACTTCACGACTACCTTCCTTATCCTTTCTAGGAATTAAAGCATAACACATGCTGATGTTTCATGCCATCCAAAATTTTTCTTCCATCAACAAGACATACCCTAGTAGTATCACATACCTTTTCACCCTCCTTTATCAAGGGCTTCAATTTGTGGAAAACTCCATCCTTTATCAAAGAGTATGTGTTTGCATGACCATCGTGTATAGCATGCCTATCAAATTGCCATGACCTTTCCAACAATAAATGGTAGACATTCATTGGGATAATGTCATAGAGAACCTCGTCATGGTAACTCCTAATATTGAACTTTACCAAACATTATTCACTAACCAGGACCTTATGATCACCCTGCACCCAAGCAATATGATAGGGATGGGGGTGTTTCTCCCTCTTGAGATTTAGCTTTGAGACCATCTCCTCTAACACCAAGTTGTTAGTGCTCCCACCATCAACAATCACATCACAACATTTACCCTCACACTTGCACCTAGTACTAAAAAAACTCCTCCTTTGTCCAGGTTCAGTCTCACCACTTAGCAAGACCCTTTCATTAACTAGGACCTCTCCTCTTTTTGCATCCTCTAAATGTGAGGACTATGCATTGTCATCTACATGAGCAACCCTTGCTTGACCATCAACTCTCCTATCTGTCCTTCCTTGGTGTTGAGGGCATTCATAGCATGATGACCTTCTTCATTATAATGAAAATAGGTACCAAAAAAGCCTCCTCTTCCTAAACCTTGTCCACATCCTCTACCTCTTCTTCTTTGATCTAAACTTTTTTTATCACAAGAGCAGTTGAAACCCTTGTTCCTTAGGTTTTGGTTGGTACCCACATCTTCATTTTTCTTCTAGTTCTCATTTTGGCCTCCAAATGACCTACCACTTCCCCTTCCTCCTTGGCTATGTCCTCTTTTTCTTCCATCAAACTTTTTGTTTAACTTCTCCTCAACTCGCAAGGCAAACTGGTATGCCTCTTCAATGTTGGTCATTCTAACCTAACTTAACTCCTCTTGAATGCTAGGTCTTAACCCATTAAGGTAACAGGCAACCTTATCCATGTTTGCTTCCACATGCCCCATCCTAATAAGGACTTGATAAAACTCCTCTGCATATTCTTGGATAGATTTTCTTGCTTTCTTTAACCCTTGCATCTTCTTGAACAAATTAAGCTCGTAATCAATGGGAGTTAACTACTTCTTTAGTTTGTCCACCATGCAATCACATCTTATGATTTTCTCCTTTCCTCTTCTATTTCTTTTCATCTAAATCTCTTACCACTAGATTTTGGCTTGGATTTTCATTGTGGCCTTCACAAAATTAACCCTATTAGGGTCACTGATATCCTCATACTCAAAATATTCCTCTAACTCATTGATCTAGTCGATCAACTCATCTGGGTTTAGATTGCCCAAAAACATGCCGACATCAATTTTAGGTCTTTTTCCTAGCTTATAAATGGCCCTAAAAAGCTTCTCCTCCACCTGGTTAAGGACTTCTCTATCTCCTTCCTCTTCCTATACAATATTTCCTTCTTTATATTCCTCCTCACTTTCATCGCCTATGGCAATATTCATCCCTCTACGGATCTCCTCTTGCAATGCCTGAACTTGTCTCTAGAGGGCTCTAAACTTAGGAGGGATAACTTTGGCCCTTCCACCATGCTTCCTTCATGGAGGCATCTTCTCACTATATCAAAAAACCACAACATCACAGTCCTAGTGCAAACTGCCTCACAGTCGACACTCTATCTACACACTCAGGAAAACCTGGCTCTAATACCACTTGATAAGTGAACAACACAAGACAAAATGAACACAACAAGAAAAGGAGAATATCATTATCAGAAGTGATATGCTATTACATTTAGTACAATGAAAATAGACTTAATGATGTGCCCTAGGTGCTTACAATGTTGTCCAATTTTGGAGAAAAACCCTACTCACAATACCTTCTCCTAAACGCCACAAAAACTTCATTTACAATGCCAGGGATGACCTTAAGTAACCTGAATTAGGTTTAGGGTTAGGAGTACATTCTATAATATTCCATTTGGCATCCACCACTGAAACAAAAGGTTCTAGAAAATACGTCAGACGTCAGTGTAAAATTAGAAGAATTGAAAAATGGTAGTCCAACTTCTGGGAGGCATAACTTTTGATCTGGGAGTCTGATTGATGAATCGTTTACACTTTCAGAAAGCTCTCCAAGTGTTTTATAGCCCTATGGATAATATTTTCTTGTACCTCATTTTTTGGGCTTATACAAGGCTGTTTAGTTCCTCAAATCTAACTTTGAAGCACTCTTAGGGGGTCTCTAGGCAACTTAAAAACTAAGCACATTTTAGGGTGATACAAGATTGCCCTTACACCATTGGATGCTCTTGCATTAATTTTGATGGAGCTCTATAATCATTATCATGTCATTGTGTTTCTATGGACTACTATAATCATTACATGTCATGAGTCTACACCCCCCTATAGACCTTGTTCAAGTTATGTGTGCTACATGCATATCTACCCAAAAATTGATGCAATATGGTGGCTTCATTATCATAATGAAGTGATTACTTATGTCAAACAATGAGCTTTATAATCATTTCATACCAAGCATCCTATGAGAAAATGGCATAGTGAAAGATATTAGTTGTCGATTGGGAGAGAGAAATAAAGCCCGTGAAAATGTCAACTCCATAACTACTTCATTTCCTTCCTTGAGATGAATACCCATCTCTTTTGACACCTAATTAATTTAATTGTGTTTTGTTTTATCTTACATTTTGTACTTATCTTTTTACCTTTGTTTCTGAACATCTTTGTTTCCTTTAGACATAATCTCTCTAAGGCATTGTAATAAATCTGGCTTTATGTCCAATTCCACATTTCTCCTTTGGTGTGACTCTTTGCCCCAACATGGTGCAAGAGATAAGGGTCCATTTGGTTACAAGAATAGGGATAGGAAATTAGAATGGAGAATGGGAATGGAATGGAAAATGACAATCCCAATCCTATTTGGTTCACCCAAAATTTAATTGAGAATTTATTTTAATTTTTAAAGATTTTGGTGTATGTAGGGTGCTTGACAGGTTGGGGCTAAAACCTTCCTGTAAATTCTCATCATTTCCAAAACATCATCCTATCAATTATTTGGTCAAACAATATTTCCCAAGCAAAGAACACTACCAATGTGTTTTAATTTTAAACATTAACTATACTAAAAAAACATAGACATTTCATTTTCTTTTTATTGCTTAAACATGGACCAAGGTTTGACATTGCAATTAGAATGACATTTCATCAAACAACATAAACAATCCAAAGTCAAGAAGGATCACTAAATAGCTCATCCACATGTAAAAATGATGATCATTCCACTATGAATGGTGTTAGTTCTACATGATGCAAAATTTCTCTATGATATCTCAAGAATGGAAGTAAGATTAGGCTCCAATCATCCTAAATGATTTGATCAACAGGGTCATGCTTCTAATCAAGAAAATTTCTTATGTACACTATGTAATATGAACATCAATAGAATAAGAGCTACAAGGTTACAATATATTCTTGAAGGTGCATTATGTTGATTGCTATGTTATATGTAGTTTTTAAAGCCAAATTGGAACTTAAATCAAGCACATCAATGGGAAACAAAAACTACACATAACACCAAAGTACTAGAGATTTGATTCAATTGGAAATATACCAATGAAGTGAGAAATACATTGAAAATTTTAGATAAATTGGGTCTCTACAAAGGATAGTTATTCCAACACTTGTACGTCAAAGTCTTGAGAAGAGTAGGGCAGTCTGATGGGATATCTGGCCGAAGTCCACACATTGCAATGCCTACTATAGCCTGAACAAGAGAGTAACTAGCATAAGAAACTTGGTAAGCTATGATCATCTCCAACAACATCATTCCAAATTTGTATACATTTCTCATAGAAAGAATAGGGCTTATAGACCAAAGGCTTGTTGACAAAAGAAGTATTTATTTTCTCCATTCCAATAACATATATCTTTGGGCATAGACCTATGCTCTTTTTGGGCTAAAATGGGAGTATGTATTCCTCTTCCCCAATCTCATTTCGTGCACCAAAAAAAAAAATCTAGTTGTATTCTAAATTTTAATGACTATTTTGGTTGTATTCTAGTAGCCAAATGGACCTTAAATGCAAATGAAACGAGATGGTTCTATGTGTGCAAATTTCTAAAACCTTTGATTCTTCAAAAAGGAATTTGAACCAAATTCTTTAATGACATAGGCATGACCATGGAGAAATGATTTTCTTTTAAAATAAAAAAATTCTGGCACATTTCTTACCTATCTTTAAATATCACACACTAAGGTAAAAATTAAGCTTGAAAAAAATAAGTCACCTTTGACTATTTAATATTTTTAGTCTAGGAATCAACATTAATATGTGATGTTTAAGCTATCCAATTTAATATTGGTTAGGAACCATTAATAATGGTTGTAAGATTTGATGTTATACCACAGACTCTCATTTTCATATAAGTTCTTGAAACTAGTTCAACATATTCATCATGGGCATGTTCTTGTGATTGTTTTGTAGGGTATACAGTCTTTGGTGCCCTTCTATGGATCTTTCTCATTGCCTTACATATTCTTTAATCATCACATTCTCCAACACCATGTATATCCAATGGTTCTGTCAAATAGGAAATGAAATCTTTTCTCAGTTCTTGGTTGGTTACAAGAGCTTGCACCCCAATGCAAATACTGAAAAGATAGAATAAGTTCATACCAATTTGGAGTTAGTTATCACTTTTGACATTCACATTTCAGTAAACTTTTCCAACTTTTTCAAACCATTGACAACCAAATTGTAGCTATTTTTTATTTTGAGAAGGAATTATGTTTATATTTTAATAATTTTTTCTTAATTTTTGTTAAATATCGATGAGTGGACAACACTATCTTTCTTTCTCCTTCAGTTCTATCAACATTTTGCAATACTTATGAAAGTATCTGAATCTTGTATGTTTAGTTTTTATCTCATATCTTTGAACAATTTCCACAACTTTTTCATCCACTAACAACATCAATTTACTTAGAGTATGTTTCTTCTTCAAATTATTTGGTTGGAACCTTTAACAACTTATATCTTCTTTTACAGACAGCTTAAACATCATGCACTAAGGCTTAATTCCAAGGCTAAAAACGTTAAATAGTCAAAATTTACTTATTTTTCCAAGCTTAGTTTTTTTGTTAGTACGTGATGTTTAAGGATGATCCTTCTTTTGGTCTCTAGATCACTTTCAAAATATTTTTAAATGTCCAATAAATACTATATACATTTTTCAGCTTCTAAGGAAGTTGTTTTTGAAAGTTCATAACCATGACTTATTGTCCACACTAATTGGTTATCAGGTGCTAGATAACTCCAAAAAATTCATACCTTTCTCAAATTATTGACAACACATTAGGGTATCACCTTCAAATTCTTAACTCGATCAAAGATCTTGGTTTCTTTAGAAACTTAGCCAAGTTTCTCATATAAAACATTTTCTTTAGTCATTTCATTCTCTTTTGAAATATTTAATTTTAGCCAAATTTCTTGTCTGAATACTAGCCTATATTTGAGTGATAATAAATTTATGTTTTTTAAATGATAGGCCACTTTCATTTCTTTGTAGAGTTCATGGCTTTTATAGATATTTACAAATTGAAATTCAATGTTATCAAATTGCATTGACCTATAATTGATCTATAATTCTCAAGTTTTCACAATGAACCTCATGGATTTCCAAGTTGGTAGATGTGCCAACCTATTTTTTGGATAATCGTGATAAATATCATTGACTAAAATCACATTTGACCAATCATAGAGGTATCTTTAGCAAATGCACTAGAATTAAATTACCCAGATAATGAATTTATCACAAAAGTTCGAATTTTGGCTAGACTAAAACTCGGGGCTAACGAAACTCTAAGTGATAACCATTATCTACAAGTTGTACAACATATGGAAATTTATGTTTAGTCCATCAATAAATAAGACATCATATGTATTAGCTTTTCCATCAAGAGTTATAAGACCTTTTTCCTTTAATCAAACAAGGTGCATTGTAGCCAAATCTATAAAAAACACCGTCATACCTATTCATCTCAACAAACTTGTCTTTTTCACCTATCACATAATGTAAATATCCACTAGCTATAATGTAGTTTGATTTTTTTGAGCTACATATGATACTGCAGCTTTTTATTCATTAACAACACTTTCTTCTTTAATTGCAACAAATCCTATTTCATCTTCATTATCACTATCCTCAAAGTTAATATCCTTAATATCAATTTCATCATCTCTAATATGACATTCCTTAGGAAATTTTGAATTGTAGGGACTAGGCTTTACCTTAGATTCTATGGTAGGACATCTATATGCAAAGTGGCCAATTTTATTACATGAATAAAAACCACAAGTAATCTTTTATAAAAATTTCCCTTACCTCTATGTTCTCTTGTGCAATCAAAGCTTCAAGTTCATCCATCTTTATTTCTATAAAAAAATTCCTTCTCTATTACCTTATTATAAACCCTAAATGTTAAGGATATGATTAGGAGTTAGGAAGAGTAAGGAGATAAGATGATATGTTTCAATCCCTTGTTGAGCAAGATATAAATTATATATATATATATATATATATATATATTGTTACTCATACATCTTATGATAAAATAAGGGTAAGAAGCTTTACGGATTAATGTATGTCATGATTAATAATCTACTTATCACTAATGAATTACAAGATGTTGCTTGAGACTAATATAGATTTTAGTTATTGCTAGGTTAAATATCCTATTCAGTTCCATTAGGTTGATGAGTTAAGACCATATGGGATAAAGGTTTAAAATGTCATAACCTAGAAACTAGGTCAATGGATTCATGGTATTTTATGATCTATTAGGATAATTAATTATTAAAGAAAGATGAATCAACACCACCCTTGTAAGAATTACCAATAGTGTAGATGGAAATTGTTATCAAAATTGGATAATGGTCTATATGGTAGAACTTGGTATGATGTAAATATAATAAGTCAATTTTTGTGCAAGTAGTATTAAGTGGAGATGTTGTCGTGGATGATGAGTAATATATGAGGAGGTACAATGTATTGACTAATGGATTTATCTAATGACTGACTTTGAACCTATGTAGACATGATTATGCAAGCATCTTGATTACCCAACATAATTGATTATAAGGACATACATCTTATGATGTGCTATCTCATAATGATAATAGGACCTTGTTAGTAATATTATTGAAAGGATACTAGTTGCGATGTTTATATTTTGGTGAATTTCACTTATGATATGTACTAGGACCTAATCTGCATGTTTGTTGATTTAACAATTATGAACTCAATATTTCATCATTATGTTAGAAAATGGATTATGAAATGACTCAGAATGTTAGTTTGATTTTATTATTTAAGAGTAATGTTGATATGCATAATTGTGACATTTTTATGTTTTGAATGTTTAATACAAGAATTATTGGAAAAGGAAAGTTAATTGTTATAATTGGATATGTTTATGTGAATTAGGCAATATTAAATTTGTCATGCACCTATATAAATGTGTTTTATGTGATTTTTCATTGGATTATTGATGTTCGGGTTTATTGTGTAGGAAATTGAACCATAGAAATTAACTGGGGAAACAAGGTCCAAACTATTGTGAACACAGTTAACCAAGGTGAATCTTTGGAAGATTCAAAGCGTCATTGTGATGTGTTTATTTCATAAATGTGATTTTGCATGTGTGTAGTAAATTTAAATTTATGAAAAATTAGGGACCTATTATTGTAATTTGTAGCATGTTTTAATGTGTCACTTGACACTTGTAATTGTTATGTGTTGATGACATGTCACCTGGGGTTTTGGTCATGGGGTCTCTCAACCATAAACTAATTGCCATTCAAAAGATTAAGAAAACCCACTTGGGAGAAGGGTAGGATGGGTAACCATCATATAAATTTCGAATTCAAACTTGAAAAGGATCTTAGAGGGTCAAAGTGTTGTTCCATAGTGCAATACTTGTGAAAATAAGCCACCCTTATGATGACATAATAGGTTAGGAGCCTAAATTTAACCATTTTAGTGCCTAGCTAGCTTAGGGGACCCCTTAACGAGTGCATTCTCCAACCAAGTTGAAACTAGAGTTGTCCCATTAGTTTACTCCCACCTTTCCACTTAGTTAAAATTGAAATTTTGGTAGGGACAAGGTTGTAAGGGATAGTGGCTTGATGTTTTTTCCAAAAGCGAGATAGTGGAAGAGACTTTTTTAGTAGACTTGGACAAACTAGTGGGGTGTTCACCCACTCTCTAAGTTTAGAGACAATAAGGGTTTTTGGGAGGATAGAGACTAAGGAGAAGGTATCTCTTCAACAATATTCATTTTACTTTAGCTTGGATCAAGGTTGGTGCCCATGCCATGACTCTCATTAAACTTGCACAATGGTGTTGTTTTCTAGTACATATAGTATAGGAAACATGTAATGTGTATGGTGTTGAAATGGTTGTTATGATGGATTTATCTTGAGAATTTTTCCTTATTTT
Organism: Cupressus sempervirens; assembly: GCA_028749045.1. Lineage (NCBI taxonomy): Eukaryota > Viridiplantae > Streptophyta > Pinopsida > Cupressales > Cupressaceae > Cupressus > Cupressus sempervirens. The sequence goes on along the minus strand of CM053786.1, from coordinate 558,126,645 downwards.
TGGGTATTACATGTTAATGGGTGTGAAGGCTTGACTCACCCTTGGGAGGGAAGAGAAGCCTTGGGTGAAGGGGTCAGTTGGGCTCAACATTAAAGTTGAGAAATTATCCTCTTGGAGAGGAGTTAGTTTGTTCCTAGAGTATGGGCTCCATTGAAGCCATATGCCTTATTTTGGATTATGGGAGGTATAAGTGTATTGGTGTAAAGAGGAGGATGTATTTTTATGGCCTTGAAGAGGCATGATGCAATTGCAAATTCTTATGTTAATGTGGATATTGCATTCTCCTCTTTGGAGAGCCCACCTTCATCCATTTTCCCATGATTCCAATGGTGAATCATTGTGCAAAACCTTAGGAGGGATTTTATATGTGTTGTGATGTTGTGTTTGCATGCATTGTAAGATGGTTGAGTTCAACCTGTTTGAGCCTTGTTTACCCAAGCTCGGTGGGTAGCTTCATAGAAGCCTAGGATGGGAGGTGAGCCTCCATGGTTCTTGATTTCATTATTTTTGTAGGTTTGTGCTATTTGGATCTAGGAGATATTAGGGTTTCTCCATTTATTGTTGAAGCTACAAAGGATATGTCATTTATGTGATGTTAATGGGAAGGATGAATATTCCTCCATGTCTTGAATGTTGTATTTGCAAACTCAAATTCTCCATTGTTGTTTTGAGTATTGTATAGTGCAAGAAAGACCATCTTGTTATGTGCATTCTTGTAAATATGGAAGAATAAAGAAATTTGGTTTTCATCAAATGTATTGCATTGCGAAATGCATTTCAAGAGTGTAGTTGCATTGTAAGATACAATAATATGATTTTAGATTAAATAAAGAGAGAAGATTTCCTTTGATATCTTAATAGTCATAAATAAAAGATGAAAGAGATTCTTTTCAAGTAGCCATTTCCATTAACACTTAAAGTGAGTTATATGTTTTACTTGCATATTATTTATTCAATTCAAGGATCAATACAATAAAATGTTTCCAATATTGATTATATAAAGATTCTTCACTATGCATACATTCAATATGAAATACCATTTAGGTTCCATTAATGGCAAGAAAGGTGAATTTGATAGTTACCAAGAGTACATTCCATTGCATTGCTCAAGTTAATGATCTGATTATCAAATGATTTTAACAACTACACAAATATGATATTGTTTGAATTATCTACTAACATTGTGTCACTACTACACTAAAACCACCATACCATAGTTGAGTAGAAGAAAAAGGAACCAATGGATTACTTGACATAAAATATTCATGAGAGAAACTTTCTACAGATGCATATTTTTTCTCTCGAATTTGTATGGGAATGGGGAATAATCCCCCTCCCAATTATAATCCTTATAATCCAAGAATATTATGAGAATCTTATGCATTAAAAAAATAAAAAAATAGAGTAGATGTTGGAAATTTGTTCAGTGCTCCCCTTGGGATTTATAACAAGGGCTTAACCACCTCCTATGTACTATAAGTTAAGTGGTTGTATTGGGTATTGATAGATTGGTCTTTTGGTGCAAGGATAACCCAACTCTAACAAGTGGTATCAAAGCTTGGTGACAGGTTTGAATCCTTAGACCCTTAGGTAATGTTGAGGGGGAGATTGTTGGAAATTTTTTTAGTGCTCCCCTCAAGATTTGTGATGAGGGCTTAACAACCTCCTGTGTGCTATAGTTGAGTGGTTGTAGTGGGCATTGATAGATTGGTCTTTTGGTACAATGACAATCCCATTCTAATAGTAGATAAGAAAATAAGGGTCAAAGGAGTGACTACTTCTCCTAAAACTGCATATACTTAGCATCAGCCCATCCCTAATATACCTCTAAGCCATTTATAATTTTAAGATTCCTAGCCACATCCCATGCATGAAAAAGAAAAGAAAAGAATAAAATATTAAGTATACAAAATAAATTAAGCATACTAATCATAGAGGAAAATCTAGTAACATTAGTAAATTTTGTCATCTCAATTTTTTAAATAATTTTCAAACCCCAAAATATTATATTTTATAAACCCATGCCCTTCCATTTGAAATATATTATGCATTTAAGATAACTAAAGATATGAGATTACGTGACTTATTCCTATGAAGGAGACTTGACATGCGTAAGGCATGTAAAGCCAACTTAGATAGGACTAACAACAAGTTTGTTGGATGTTTTCAAAAGGGGCTTTTTAAATTTTTGCTATCCCTTCCTTAGCACATAACCCAAGACTCATGCAAGGGCCACCTAAGGACAAGGGATGCCCCCTTCCTCCCACCCTCATGTGAGTCATAGGTCAAACAAGTTGGGAGGGAAAAAAGATAGCATGGGGTGGGGGGGAAGCACCGATTATAGAGAAATTTATTTGCATTGAGCTATTGCTCATCAACATGCTGTGGGTCTACCTGTGTCATAGCGCTGACAATGGAAATAAATAGTTTCTACTACCATGCAAAATAATAATGTCCATAAGGAACTTTTGAGTTTTTCTTTTTTTATATCCATACTTTTTAAAAATATATTCTAGGGTTTAGTTGGTTGCATGTAAATAACATATTTTATTTTATTTTAAAATGATACATATTAAAATAATGTAAAAAATTTGTTACATATTTAAGAATAATGCTAAAATATTTTAAATGTAATTATTAATAATTATTTTTCTATTTAATTATTTAAAACTAAATAATTATTTTCATAAATATTTAGTTGATTGAAATAGGTAATGCATAATTAATAATTATACATCATAATGTTGTGGATTGATTTATTTTTGAATGGAAAGTAAATAAAGTAATTACATTAAGCATCATAATTTTGTGAATTGACTTATTTTTGAATGAAAAGTAAATAAACTAGCATTTGCACTTTTGAAGGGTACAAGGATTAAGTTGATAGTCTAGTATACTTTTGATGATGTTCTGAGTACTTTTATATTGTTTTGGATTATAATTAAGTTTTGTAGATTGTAAAACATTTTCATCTTCAATTCATTTTTTGGTTAGAATAATTACATTTCATTTAAAGAGCAAGATGGTGTATGCGAGATTCTTCCTTTTTTCATATAATTATATACAAATTAGTTCTCATTTTGGATTATCTATCAAAGGTGAAAGGAAGTCAAATATGGAGATCATTTATTGGTTTAATTCTAAATATAATTGTAAAAGTAAGGCCTTGTCTATTGGTTGTGTTCCACAATTACTTGTTATAGTGTTTTATAGTGCAATCCCTTGTGATTTGTTTGTAGTGATAACCATCGACATGGTGATTGAAAGTTATCTTTGGTTTCCTAGAGTGATAGGTACTATTGACACACATTTAGGATCTTCATGGTTCTAAGGTGGACCATTATAATTCTCAAAACATGCAACAACATACCAAGAACATAAATCAGTATTGATAAAAAAATAAAATAAAATTATTTTCTATATTTCATAAATATAAATTCATTGTAAAATTTAAAAGATTATACAACAAATGTAAACTTAATAAAATATTACAATAGAAATTGACTAAACTAAATATTCCTTGATTAGGTTATGACTACTACTGATTTCACCACTTCCTATCCAAATTAAATGTGATTTTTTCCTATCTTTAAAACTTTCAAGAAATATTTAAACAAATTTAGAATTAAGATCTATTTTTCAGTCATCATTGAGATTATTTCTATCATATTTTTATTTTTTTACTACATACATTCCCTCCCTCCTATGTTTATACTTCTCTCTACACCCATCTCCTCTATGCTTTCCCATATCTCAATATCCAAACACCTTTGAAAATCCTATGTTGCCACTCATTGCAATCTATTTCTCAAACCACATTTGTAAATGAAGTACCAAATCAGATTGGCATAGAGTATTAGGGTAAAACAATTAGTTAAATTGTTGAAACAATAAACACAAATTTTGGGGTTTCAAAAGTATGAGACAATGCATATGGCATAAACACACTAATATGTTAAGATTTGAATGACTTTGTGCATATTTATAGTATTTTTAGTTAGGTATAGACATATTCTCAAGACACATGAAGCCTTTTATAATTTATATGTACTTGCGATATAAGTGGTTACACCTTTGAAGGGTGCAAAGATTACGTAGATAGTGTTTTATGTATATAAAGTTTTTGTTGTATTGTTAATTTGTAAACCTTGATCATAATTTTTATTGTTACATATGTTATTTTGTCTCTTCCTTCATAAATATCCCTTGGATTGATCTATCACACTATCTCTCTCCCTATTTTTATCTCTATAAATATGTTTACTTATCTATCCCTATTTTATCTTTCTATTATTCATCTTACTTATTCTCTCAACCCTTCTCTTGCATCTTGTCTTCTTATGTCTCTCTGCTCCTCTAACTATAATTTCCTATATTAAATTGATATGATAACCTTTTGAAATAAATAATTGCAAATTAGCTTTATCTTGTCATCTTTATGATTCCTCTCAATCTTACTCTATATCTCTATATCTCAATATGCTTTCCCCAACATTTCTCCTTTTTTCTTTATCTTTATGCCCCTTATACCTGTATATGTATGTCTATATACATATTTTTGTATCTCTTTATCCATATTTCCTCTTCTATATATACCATTGTCTCCATTACACTATTTCTTTGTCTATTGTGAGTGTGTTTTAATAATCTGACGTGCTAGGATTTTCTCAGATGATAATGTGTATTGAGGATGATTGAAGGACACTAGTATGGTATAAGAATATATAACTCATCAAGTACTATAGTACTTAATGTACTATATGTGAGAAGAGTTCCCATTCATAGGTGCCTCTCATGCCATTGTTGTCTTTCTCGATTATGTTTTCTTCCTCATTTTCATCTTCTTCCTCAATTTTTTTAATCCTTGGTGCAGTTAATATGCTATACATCTTAACTCCTAGTGCTCATTCACTATTAATTACTTATTACTTGGTATTTTGTGAGGCCTATCTCGACTTCTATCTATCATGAAAAATGTTTATATTAGAGAAGCTTTCTTCAACAAAATGTATCATAGTGTTCTAATTCAAGATTTGAGATTTTGTAGGATTCAGATCAACATTAACAATAGCTACCTTTTGTCATTTATTCCATTTGCATCCTATAAAATTTTTGTAATTCAAATAAGATCTTGTAGATTCAATTATATTTATTGTTTCAAGTTCAAGAGGATGACTCATGTAAGAATGTAGATAGCTAGGCTGGATCGAAGTGTCTCCTAGCCTTTTTGTTATTGGATGGAGCACCTTTTGTCCAACATTCAAAGATATAAAAGTTCAACTAAAAATAATAAGTTATAGTTTTTGTAACATATGACATGATTCTTGTGCTCCTATATCATGGTTAGCAATAACATCAGACAAGAATTTGTAATATAAGCATCATTGGATTATGTATATAACCTATCATCATTTATTACAGGCTCTTGTTATATTTTCCCAACACTGTCACATGAAAACATAGAAAAAAATTACTCTTTCCAAGGGACTTTATATCGACATGTTAACTTATTTCCTTTATTAAATAAACAAGTATGCTCAGTACATTTTGTGTGTCTCTGAACTTGGTTGGCCAACTCTTTGTAATCACATATAAGATTCGTAGCCAAGACCACTTGCATATTCAAAAGACAAGAATAATCTAAAGGAGAATGATATATCACATTACTATGATGATATGTATCATGGGAATTCCATTCACTAACACACATATCAAAGAGTTTCTTAGTGGATAAAAGTACAAAGTTGTCACCTTTTAGGATGACTTATCAAAATGACTTAATTTGAGAATTCTATCTAAAAGCCAATTTTGTTCAAACATATGGTCTAGATGAATTCATTCTAGCTTAGTTATATATGTTCTCACACTTTTTCAATTGAAAATGTCTATTAAATGCATATTTTATACTAGTTTGTGTCCAATTATGTTACATCCCAAATTTTGACCTAATTTAAAATATAACTGTTGAGGTTCACATGAAGTCAGTTGATAGTTAAATTTGGTTATAATCTTGTGAAATGATAATATGGTTAGTCGTTATAATTTCATGTGAAGATAACATGCTAGTTGATTATTTATCACGAATTCATGGAATTGAAAAGGTTGCTAGCCGTTATGATTATTTATAACTTGTTACATGATAATATAATTTAATTGTAGAGAATTTTCTTGCAGGAAACATGTCAAAGGGGTGGAAGCATTGTCAAAAAAGAATTAGGCATAGGAGCATCACCATCACTGGGTAGATGGGTTGAGGGCCTAGTGACTTGAAACGAGATACATCTATGTGACCTGCATGAGCTATTTAAATAAATAATTTGAGAAACATAAATAATTGAGTTAAAATATAAAATGTATCTTAAAGGATTTAATATGATCTTTTACCTTATTATTATAATAGATATATCTATTTACATACATATAGATATAAAAATTAAATGACACCATTATATTATAATAATTTAATAAATTGATGTCACCCCATTAATATATTTACATGTACATATATAAATATAAGATTATAATAATGTTCAAATTATAATCTTTCCAACTCCTCTTTTTAACTTTTTATTTAAATTCTTTCTTCCCTCTCTTTTTATAATCGATTTATTACTTGGTAAGTTGAAATGACATATGTTACATAACCAATGGAAGCCAAGAAGGCATGACCTTCCTTTTAATTTAGCCATGAATGGAGTCTGACACCTTTCCTTATATATTTGTCTACCTTGCTGTATTAAGGCATTCAAATTAGCATCAACGTGACCATCAACCTTCCTTTACCAGTATAACCTTTGCTATAATAACCTCTCTAGCATTTGAATCCACAAGAGCCGTGACCCAAGGTTTCATTTTATACTACTAGATTGAGCATCCAATACTATAGCAATTCTAGCGTAAGAACCCAGCTTGGAGGGATTTGCATTTGGGATGTTTGCAATTAGAGGATGACAGATCTCAAATTTGGGTTGCAAGGATTCTAGCATATCCAGTGATACATCAGGTGACATTACCATATTATTTTATTACTTTCCACAACAGCTAGTTAGGCATCTAAGATATTTATCATTTCAAATTTATTTTCAAGAATCAATATGAAATGCTACTTATTCAACATCCTTATTATCATTCCTTTTTCCTTAAACTTCCATTATATATTATATACAACCCTTATTGAAGTGTACTTCCAAATGTATTAAAGTCTAGAATGAAATATACTATCCAATGATATTTTCTAAATTAGTCTCAAGAACATAATCTTCTCATCATAGTTGTGATAAGCATACTAAGCAGTGAATCTATGCATAGAGTGGATTGTAGTAAGTTTCAATATTTATCATGATGATATCTTGTTTGAATTTACAGATTGAACTTCTTTAAATTAGCCTTGTTCATGGTCGGTGATAACCAAGTAACCATAGTATGGATCCTTATGCCAATGGATATTAAAATTAAACAATCAATTCTGAAATCTTTAAAGAATATAATCTCTCAAATCATATATTGTGATAATCTAGAATATATGTTAATTATGAAAATAATTGAGAATCAACAGAAAGAACTAGTTGTTCTGAGAATTTTGAACACCTGGGACTCATCTGGTTGTGTAGCCAAGGAAATGGGTGATGAGGTGAGAGAAAGGAATCTTCAATAACATGAAATCAAATTAGATATAACATAACAATGTTCATTATTTTTAGTTTGAATTATATAATAGCTCATGCATAATCTTGTTATTGTAACTCCTCCTGTCAAGTCAAGTGGTGTGGTTAGATACTAGGATGCTCAATAGATGACAAGATGATCCAGTCTATTCTGGGTAGGGAGGTCCTTTCTTGATAGAGATTGTGTGGGGATAAGTTATGGTCCAAGGTTGGGTGGTTAAGCCCTTGGCAATATTTCACCTCTTCCAAGTTGTTAGATGTACAACAAACAAAGATAAGCTATACATTCAATTGTTTGTCAAAAATAGGTATTTTTACTTTTATGATGTATATGCAAGATGGAGGTAAGATTGATTAAGTTATATCATCATTACAGTGGTATCTAAATCCCTAATTGATTGAGTGGTATTTGAAGTCTGAATTGATATAGTGGTATCTAATGCCCTAAATGATTTGATGGTGATTGAAACCCTAAGTGATACAGTGGTATCTAATGCCCTAAATGATCCAATGGCAATCGATGCGCTAATTGATATAGTGGTATGTGATGCCCTAATTTTATATAGTGGTATTTAATGGTAATTATCATTCAATTTTTAATATAGCAGTATTGATGGAAGTTTTTATATGATATTGTTATAATAGTATTTGTAGACTAATTTGGGTGATTACAAAAGCATCCCTACAATGATTTCTTGGTTCAAATTCCTGTTAGAATCTGAAAAGATTAATAACCCAGAAAACTAGTGCAAAGAGTAAATATCTAAACTGTGAATGCAGATGATACAAAATTAAAATAGCAACATAGAGTTAGTCTCCAAGAGAGTAATGCAAATGCTGGAAGCAAAATAGCATTAAGAGGATGCAAAAACAAGAGATGCAAATACAAGCCAGGTAGCATGCTTATATAGGCTAGGAAGAGGGAGGAGGTGGCAACACCAACCAATGAGGAGCAACCATCTATCGGACTAAAGATAGCAGAGTATCTTCCCAAGATAGCTAATGGATCCTCGCATGTAGGAAGGTGACACCTCACAACCATTCACCTAATAAGACATGCTTTATTAACCTAAGTGAGATTATTAAAAGTGTAGGAAAAACCTATCAAAATAGGAAAAATAAAAAACTACACTAACACCCCCCCATAAGCGAAGCTTAGGTGGATGTAGAAATGGGTCCCGACAAGTCAAGCCTGATGAGGTACCCATGTACATAAAATTCCCCCAAAAGAGAGAGAAAAGAGACTCCCCAAAGAAGATTAGGACTCCAAGTGAGAGGAAGGCCCCCCCCCAAAAGATGTAGCATCCCGCACCTCCAGCAAAGCTTGCAAATTTTGTCCGGTAGATCCACTTGCATCGAACAAGTTTTCTTCCCTTAGGAAAAAGGACAAGATCCCAAGTGTGGTTCCTCATCAAGGAACTATACTCTTCCTGCATAGCTGTATCCCACTCAGAAATACCAAAAGCCTCATGAAAGGACTGTGGATCTGAGGCAGTAGCAATGAAGACATGTGGAGCATCCTGGAATTGTGAACGAGTTCGCCTGGTGTTTGATGGATCCCCAACCCAATCACCTGCAGACTGCAAGGTCTATCTAGCCCACAGTGGACAAGAAGATGGAGAATCTGGAGGGGAATCATTAACCTCTGAATGATGACTAGGAGAGGAAGGAGGTGAGTTCTCTGAATCACTCTCTACATCAAAAGTGGAGGTAGAAGACTGCTCAAGTGAATTTGACCCATTAGAAGATCTATCATGTATTCCAAGTGACTCCAATGTCAAGGTAGAAGGCAACCCTGTGACCATGCTTTGCTGGTTAAGCTGATGCAAGTAGTGGAAGTTAAGATGGCCAAACTGCTCATGCCATAATCTGCTCACATCATTAAAGTGAGTGAGTGAAACAGTCAAAGGAGGATCAGGAACAAAGTGAGAAAACATATAGAGTCGTGACTGATGATCTGCTCTCCCAACTGCAACTATAGAATCATTGTGCAACTCACATATCTCCACTGAACTAGGAGTGAACTCAACCCGCTTGCCTAAACCCGTGTGAGTGATCTGGTGTACTGATTGGAGATTAGTTGACAATGAGGGTACATAAGGAACATCATGGAATGTACCATCCCCCACATCAACAGACCCTCTCCCACACACCTCAACAAGAGTGTTATCACCCATCAAAATAGAAGGCATAGTACACGGCTCCAAGGATGCAAGTTCTTCCTCAGATGAAGCCATTTGGTGTGAAGTACCCGAATCAAGAACCCAAGTGGATGGTGAGGAAGCAACTGCAAAAAGAGACTTGCCCTTTCCTTTCCCCTTGTTGTTTTCTTTTTCCTTGTTAGACCCTTCATTAGAACTTTGTTTGATAGACTCAGGAACACTGATATTATTCTTCTCAAGAATGTATGTCAAGTGATCAAGTTGTTTCTGCAAACATTTATGTTCATCATGACCAGGTCTTTTACAATAGGCACATTTGACCTTTTCTTTCTTAGGCTTATCACCCTTGGAAGATGGTGTATCAATAGTTGCTTTTGAAGAAACCAGCATCTGATCCTTCTTCTCCTAGCTATTCTTTTGTTTCTTGTCCTTACTATTGTTGTTACTACTTTGTCCTTATTGTTCTTTTGTGCCTTGGTTAGTAGCCAAGGCATGTGACTTAAAGGACTTAAGAATGCCCATCTAGATTAGCTTGTCCTGTTCTCGAGTGAGATTGACAGCAAAATCATCTAAAGATGGCATGGTGAATTGAGTACCAAGTGCACCCTTAGTAGCATAGAAGGTAGAAACAAACACAAAATATTCTGAACTTAGCTTAGAGAGAATACTAAGAATCAGTTGTTCATCTTTCTTTTCAATTCCACATTGTTTTAACTACAGCCTTAATGATTTCAATTTGGTGAAGAAATCTTGGATTGTGTTGAAATTGCCTGGACTCAAACTAATTAATTCATTTTCCAACATATGACCCCTCATTGAATCTTGTGTGCCAAATAGTGTCTCTAGCTTTGTCCATACTTCATTTGGTGTATCTAAAGACTCAATGTGAAATAGCAAGTCAGGAGAAACAGACAAACACAATGTTCCATATGCCTCATCACATTTGTTAAACCACTTAGGCTTGTCTTCATCTTTAGTAGGTTCAGTTTCAAGTCCCATAGTTATCCTATTTAATCCAGCTTTCTTTAAGTGAATTGTCATGCGTGATTTCCACTCAAAATAATTGTATGGAGTTAGGATGGGCATATTTGTTTGATCCATGATGAAGAAATGCAGAGAAGAAATGCTAAAAAGAAGAGAACCCAACCACGACAATGCCCCCCCTCTTTACTCAATCAAAGAACCCCCCCTCAAAGAAATATGATTTGGCACTTTATTTTAGTGCATTTACAACTACCACTAGAGAGAATTACTTAGTGGTCTTGATTTCAATGCATTACAAACCCTCATGAAGAGCATATGCTAAAAGTGAAACTTGGGCACAATAATCAAGGAGACAAATAGCACCAATGTGATCTACTCAAAAAATTATGCACTTTCAAAAAAAGAATCACCTCGATACGAGGTCGTATGAGAAAGTTATGATCCTCCGAAGTTTCCAAAACGAGAACTGTGCACAGTCACGGCTGAGAATCTTCAATTTCTGAAGAATTCATGCATGAAAATCAAAAAACAACTCCACTAGTGGATAGAGCACAAAAAAATAGTCAAGTTCATAATAAGAATCATCAAAATCGGAGTCCGTATGAGCAAGAACGAGACATTTGAAAACTGCATTCAAATCTGCGACTGCCAATGGAGAGGGGTATGGCTGTAGCTTTGCATGCTTGATTTTGAAAAATATACAGCTTGCATGCAAAATCTAAAAGATACCCAGATGGTTTTTCGGGGCTGCGAACAAAACCCAGAAAGCATTTTTCTTGCTAATGTACAGAAGATGTTTCCGTAGTGTAAATCATACGCCTTTAATAGTAAAAAACGGCTCCAAAAATTAAAAAATGACCCCAGCAACCAAAATATGACATGCAAATGCTGGATCAGCTTCTTAAGTGCATCAATGGCATGCTGGAACCTGCAAAACTGATTGAAAACTCCAAATATGCAAGTTGGTTGTCAGATTTGAGATTGAAACCCCAGAAAAAAACTGTTTTTGTCAAAACTTTTCTGATTCTCAGGATCATCCAAAGATGCAAGAGAAGAGCATACTTCGTTTTTCAAAAAACTACAATAAAGTTTATTTGCCCCTCCCAAATCTCTCAAATAAGGAAACTAAAATCTACTCTTGCACATAGAAAAGCTCTCATACCATGTTAGAATCTGAAAAGATTAATAACCCAGAAAACTAGTGCAAAGAGTAAATATCTAAACTGTGAATGCAGATGATACAAAATCAAAATAGCAACACAGAGTTAGTCTCCAAGAGAGTAATGCAAATGCTGGAAGCAAAATAGCATTAAGAGGATGCAAAAACAAGAGATGCAAATACAAGCCAGGTAGCATGCTTATATAGGCTAGGAAGAGGGAGGAGGTGGCAACACCAACCAATGAGGAGCAACCATCTATCGGACTAAAGATAGCAGAGTATCTTCCCAAGATAGCTAATGGATGCTCGCATGTAGGAAGGTGACACCTCACAACCATTCACCTAATAAGACATGCTTTATTAACCTAAGCGAGATTATTAAAAGTGTAGGAAAAACCTATCAAAATAGGAAAAATAAAAAACTACACTAACAATTCCATGGTATGTGGATTTTATTTTCTATAATAAATTCATTGGTGGTGTTTTAAGTTCTTAGTTAAGAAATTTTGTTTAATTGATTTTAACCATCAATCTCTTTCATATGAATGAAATTGATTTAACTATCTTCCTATGAAAATGAAGTAATATCTATATTCTTTGAGTATGTTAGTTGTTAATTAAGACCCTGAATAAACTGGCTATTACAAATTACTAAAGAAATAAAATTATTTTAGAAAACTGACGTTTAAATAACTCTTACTCTTTTTAATAACATTTTTAAAATAACATTTAAACACCATTTTACAGAGCTCAAAGTCAAGAATATTCTCATGTATATTTTATAATGTTATAATTGGATATAGTATATTATAATTAAAAAATACTACAACTACATATTTTAGCACTCGAGAAGATGTTGATTTTGATAAAGAAGAAAATAGTGAATCAAATTAAATTTTTTTAAAAAGAATATGATGTTCTAGAGGAGAGAGTCCTCTTCCAAAATCTATAATTTTTTTCTTGGTTATAATTGATTTGTTTTGAAAAATGTGGTGGGAGATGAAAACTATCGATTTCAAGTGAGTTAAATTTTAAATTGTTATGAAAGTGAAAGTATAGGTCAAAGTACAAATTTTATTTTTGATTGATCTAGCTATATATGTCATCTATAAAATAATATAAGATCAAAGGGAAAAAGGTTTATTTCCATATAGTTTTGTGGTGGGAACTAGACCCCTAATTTTCAGCATTTTCCAATAGCTAAAAAATCAACCTTAAACATTAGGAAAATATATCAATTGTTATTATAAATAATCATTGAAAAAAAACTTCATCCATTCTACACATTTCATTAGTTTACCTCACTTTCAAATTGTAAATAATAATACTAGTTTTATGTCATTGAAGTTGAACAATAATACTTTTTTTAGCCTTTTCCTTTATAAAAGGGTGACACAGGTGTGTGCTTTTAGCCTAATACATTCAACTTCAACATTATTTTTCCAGTTCAATCTTACCATATTTGGTACATTTAACATCCAAATGAACCCATGTATACTCCTATCTACCTCTCTCCTCTTTCCATTCATCTCGCTCTCACTTCCTTTTTCTTTTTCTTATCCTTCATATTTATCTCCCTCATACACATTGTCTCTCACTATTTTTAATCAATACCAAACTTTTCACCTATGTATATCTCTTCTCTCATCGTATTATTCATCTTATTCACTCCCCTTGGCCTCTCTCCTCTTATCCCTCCCTATATCTCCCTACTCCTTTAATTATCATTTCATATATGAAATGGACAACCTAGTCTTTTGAAATGGACACAATATATCATCTTTCAATAAAATAAAATAAAATAAATACTTACAAATATAGGCTATAGAGAACAAAGTAAAGAGGGAGAGTTATATTAGTTATATATGAATAGAGAGAGGAGGGGGAGAGCCAAAAACAAAAAAATAATAGGATAATTTTTTCAAAGTATTAAAATTGAATCTTTTTAATTGTGAATAAGGTACATTAATATTTATATAGAATAAATATTGCACTTTTTCTTTTCTAGGAGAGGAACAAATTTAGATTTGTACAAGATATTTTTTTATTTTAGTATAAGAACACTTCGATGAATATATTGATACTCTACCAAACAATGAATTGGAATGCTACACATTTACTATTTAGAAATATAATTTAAACATTAACTATACATCACATCTAATACATCTTGTTAAAATCAAGAGGGCCTACCCACCCTTCAAACTATATGTAATTACATTTCTTTATATTTATATTTATATGACATGATTATTTGAAAATTTTAACAAGATATATGTATCTAAATATTTAATCAAGTATATTTATATATTTATATTTAAGTACGCATATTTATACATCTAGATTTAAATAAGTATTTTAAAATAAATAAATTAACATATTCATATAATCATCATATTGAAAAATCAAATAACATAATATAGGCTCTAATAAAGTAAACTAAAGTATCATAATGAGTCCAAAACTATAAATATGTTAGTCGTACAATGGACTTCATATTTATCATTCTATAGATTTAATTCAATAATTTCATTATGAAAAAATCATTGTTCTTATATATCTTAATTCTTATTTGCATTTAATTTTTCATTTTTTTCATTTTTCAAATATAAAAATATGTTAGTCTTATAATAGACTTCATATTTCTCATTTCTACAAATTAAATTCAATAACTTCATTTATAAAAATATTTTGATTTCAAATCATTGTTTCTTATAATTTTAGTTATTGTTTACATTTTTTTTTCATTTTTTAAATATACAATTTGAATCTATAATAACTTAGCAATGTAGATTTTGTTGGAATTATGAAGCAGCATAAATTATGTACTAATTTTTTTGGTTACCATCTCTATGAAATGGCCACACATGTTTTTCATTACATTTTCAATGGGTTTTTCTATGTAACCATTTGAACATATGGAAATCGTAGGACTTAATGGAGGTGGTCCATTTATAGTGTCTTATGTATCTAATATTTGTATGACATTGTTTTTTCATTGTAGCCCAAGTCCATTGTATATCTAACCTATGATTATAATTGAAATTTATATCATGTAAACTGTCAACTTCACAACTCAAATCTCTATATAATGACACATAAATATAATACAATGTAAGAAATTTATTTATTAAAATAATAATTGAAAATATTATTGAAGAAAGACAATCGATATAAAGTACCTAGATAATGACCTTTAAAGCAATCAAATGCGTTGTATGACCAATATAGTAGATACCTACAATTTGAAAGAAAACCATATAGTATTAGTCTTGAAGATATTGTGATTTTGTGCATTGATTTATTTGAATTAGATGTTTATATTAAATTAACAAATTCAATAGCATTAAAAAAACTAAAAATTTAATGATTAAATAAGATTATAGTATAATTTAGGAAATCCTAAGCTATTTAAAATAAATAGATACTAAATAAAGCTAATAATTAACAAACTAAGTAGAATATATTAAAAGTTTGTTATAAAGTAAAAATAAAAAATAATATTAAATTTATTTTCTACGTATATCTTATATGAGTGAAAGTTAATTTTCAATTAATAAAGAAATAAAAATTTGAAAAGATAATGCCTAATGATTATAAAATGATTACAAAATTATAACATTTTTTACACTAATTAAAAATAGAAAAATAGAAAAACCATAAAAACATAAATCTAAAATGGCAAAAAAAAATCTGCATGTAAAGATAACACTGAAGATGTTAATTTTTAGTAAAAATTAGAGGAAAGCAAATTTGAATGAATAATTTTTAAAATAGTATAATTTATGAAATCCTAAAACATTTAAGATAATATATACTAATTAAAACTAAGTATAGCAAACTAAATATAATATATTAAAAGTTTTTTGTAATATAAAAATTTAAATTAATTTTAAATTACTTTTGTATGTAGATCTTATATGAGTAAAAAATATTTTTCAATTAATATATTACAAAAAATTTACAAAGATAATGTGTAATGATTAAAAAATTATATAATTTTTTATAGTAATTAAAAATAGAAAATTAATAAACCAAAAAAACGTAAATCTACCATGGCAAAAAAAGTGGGCAAAAAAAAAAGTTTTAAAAAGAACGATGGGCGAATTGATTCAAGCACACAATCCATATTCTCATCATTTTTGCTTTGAATTTTATTTGGGAGAAGAATTGCAAATGAAGAAGAATAGAATAAATTAGCAAATAAACTTATATGATAAAACATTTTAAGTTATATACATATATAACAGAGCAAAAAATAAAATAATCAGATAATTTGATTGTTGAAAGGAAGTGCTATAAAATGATACATATGAACAAAACTTATTCAGAATATTAAAAAGAAAGAACAAATTCACTAACTTGTGTGCTCGATTTCTATGAGGCTATTGTGTGTGAAGAGGTAATGGTAGATTTACCATTTATAAGATTTTTTCAGCAACAATGTATCTAATTTTGTGGAAAAATGATGACACACTGTAAGTAGTTTAAGGGTTAAAATGGAGAACTAGACTTGTTAGCCACAAGTATTTAATTTTGATCTGTGGTTGTAGTTAAAAATTGATGACATAGTGCAAGTCTATGAAGGGTTAAAACAGAGAACTACAGTTGTCAGCCTAAAGTGATCATTAGAAACTGTAAAACTATAATTGATATTTATCATCAAACTACAGTTATCATCGATAAGTATCTCTCATTGAATAACTATGGTATTTATTGCTGAATCGTTAATGCCGAAAAGTGTGAAATTAGGTGCATCCAAATTGACAAGGTCACATGAACATAGTTGTGCAATATTGAGGTCAAATTCCACCACAAGTTCAACAACACGACACTTTTCATTGAGGAAAAAACACTGGATTTATGCTTTTCCAGTTACCGACTCCAAATTAAAAAGTTCATCATCTTGGTGTTAAGCTTCTTAATATTCTTTGCCGCATCCTTAGTGTGGCAACTTGTGAGTGGAGAATAATATAACATTAGTCACACCAAAATAATCTCTCCAGTCAAATTCTTCAATTAAACTAATCTAAACTTGTTAGCATATGAAGGAGTCCTTTTTATAAGAAAAAAGAGTATGTCGTAATAAGTGGAGGAGATGTTGTTATTTCACTAATGTAACAAATACGTGTGCTCTTGTCTATACATACACCAATTTCAGCTCTCTATTTTCTGTTTGGTTTATGACTCTTTAGATTCACTGATAGTTGAATTTAATAGACACAAAGGTATTCATGATGCAGACTTTTGGGCAAATTCATGAACTATATTAATGGCAGTTGTGTATATCTATAGTTTACGAGCATATTTGAAATTTACAGGCGAAACTCATGTGCTGAATGTGCGGCTTTGATTATGGATGGCTGAATGCGGCTCTGTTCGGGTGTAAACATAGTTAAGGTGATGACAACTGTGATTATAGCTTGGATCATTTTGATGGACATGGAAAAACTATGATCCATCTTTTACTCTAGAGGACGCCTATAGGCGTAATAAATTAAATAAAGAAAAAAAATTAGTTATAAGATTATATTAAATTAGGAAAAATAATAATTATAAGATTATATATATACTATTTTTTTGAAATTATAATTAGACTAAAAATTTGTATACTAAAATTTACATTTTATTATTCACATTTTTATATATTTGAAATATCTATATTATTAAAATACATATTACACATTTAAATGAAAAATTTAAGAAATAATGTTTAAATGTGATTTAAAAAATTCATAATTTTTAAAAAATATTCTTTATTAAACGCCAAATTAATTTTTTTTACTTATTTTACATTTGCTAAGTGATAGTTGATATTTGTTGCATTGCATTCTTATATTTTTATATTAATCTCAATATTATATTTTGTTAATTAATTTCTTAGTTGAAGTTATTTATATATTTTTTATGAATTTAATTACAAAAGAATATATATTTTTTGATCGGTAAACGACCAAGGCCTTGTTTGTATTATTAATAGAAATTTTTTATGATGAAGTAACTCCATTCAAAGGGGCACTGGTAGGAAAGAATGGAGAAGAAAACCTCCAGTCTTGTTTGGGACCTTAGTCCTATATATTTACAAATTAAAAGGGGCATAACCTAGTTTTGATAGTTACAAACTTAATTGAAATCTAGCTTATTCTTGATACATTTGATTTATATTCTATAAGAAGAGTGATAATACAAGAAGTTCGAATCATATTACAATCCTTGACTTGGATTCCATTTTACTAATATACTTGTTCTGAAACACACTTAAATCACATGTTAGGTTGGTTAGGGTAAATAAAACAAGTGCCACATAGTGGCTTAGTACTTGCCTTTAGTTTTAATATAAATCTAGTTTTAATTTAATAAATTTATTATAGTATATAAAATATCTTAATTAATAAAAATGTTATATAGTTATAGTTTTCTATAATGATATTAATTTAAATTTTATTTATAAATATAATTATTGATCTATATGTTCTATTGCATATATCATATGATAATATTATATTATAAATAAATTATAATATAATTTTATTTTTTAATAATAGTATATAATAATATTTCTTAAATGATAATATAATATAAGTAATCTTATTTTTTAATAATTTTAATTGAATGAAAATATTTATTATAAAAATATATAAAATTAAAATATAAAATACATAAAAAGAATATTAAACATTAATACATTCAACTTAAATTAAAAAACTCTTAAAAAGTATTAGTTTTACAATTATCAAATTTGGCCCATATAAGAGCTAAATGAATTCACCCAATCAAATCTTAGAAAAATATTATCAAAAAATTGTAAAGTTAAAAAAATTGCATCTATGCTATGCACAATGTATTAGTTGGATAAGAAAATTTTAAAATGATTAATCTTACATTGTAAAAATTAAAAAATTTAATCACTAGTTAAAGCATAAAATTCAAAATGTATCACAATAATACTTAGCTTGCTAACAAGTACTAATAAAAGTAATCCTTACATATGGGGTCAAGATTAACCATGAGGGAGAGGATGGTGTAATATCTCTCCTTGATAAGATTGTTCTATCTATTTAGTTAAATTATAAAATTCTATTGAGAGACAATTGGAACATATTTTTATTCTTAAATCTATATTTTGATTATTCTTTTCTTATTAAAATTAGACCAAGATCATTAGATGGATACTATTCAGAAGATTAATCTTATTACCTGAAATCATCCTTTTATTGGCAATAAATTTCATATCTGCTACCTCATTAATGAAAAGATACCTTGATTCTAATATGAAGAGAAGCCATCTCTATTACCAAATTCTATCTACTACTCCTTAGAACAGACAGATTAATATATCAAACAAAAGGACACAGTAAATTAGTTTTTTAGTGACAAATAATAGTAGCAGTTCCTTGTTACATAAAACATATAGGATAGTTTAAGAAACATACCACCTAAAACTATTCGAAAGTTAAGTATTTGTAGAAAATTCGAGCATATAAGACTAGAAAACTATAAACTTAAATAGGTATTTCCAATCTATTATTTACATATGAGTAAAGCAAACCGTAATCTGACTTAGACTAGTAGCAAACCAAAATATCAAAAGGGAATGACCAAAACACATCAACTAGAACAGTTTAATACCAAAGTCAAAACTAGAGCCCTGTAAGAAAAAAATAAACCTACTCCTATTTTCGATAAACTATGATTATTTAAGCTATCTCATTAGGATTTTTAGAAAGGAAATTCAGAGGAAAAACAAAGGGGTTTCTTTCCTTACTGGTCTTTTCCAAATTAGGGATGTAGAATTCTAGGGCCTCCAGATCATCCAAGTCAATTCCAGGCTCTACATACGACTTGAAGATGTTGAGATAAGCTTGGAGCCAAGCTTTACGAGGGTCATCCATAATCCCTCTCTATCTGAGTAGGAAATTAATAATGGCTTCCATTTTTGGCCAAGCTTGAGAGAAGGTAGTGTTATCTCAAATTACCAATCCTGGGTGTCTGGGAATAATGGCTAAGTCAAAGCTACTAGGTGGATGAACCATATACATTTTCGGAAGGGGAACCCTAAATTTCTCATTTAGGATCATAATAGCTTCTTCTATGCTGACACACCAAATAGGGTTAAAAAGATTAGAACACAACTTTATCATATCCCATTTAACAATCTTGGCCTTGGCCAAGCAACCTATGAATGCCTCTATTATGTCACTGTTTGTTCTCCAATAAAATTCATAATCAAAGATACCTACACCTAAGACACGGCTAATAGCTAGGCGAGACATATCATCCACCTGGTTGAGTACCCTGTTCCATCTTTCAGGTTTAACCTTGCCATTGAAAGCCATAGTTCTGACCTCTAATGCATGAAAAAGACTGATATTGGTTTCCATATTTGCCGCTTGTTAAATCAAAAGAGACATGGAAGACATAATAAATAAGAAGATATATAAAACTGAAAGATCTAGAAGATCCAAGAGAGATGATGTAATGCCTTCTAAAACCTAATTGCTAGCTCTTGCTAAATAATGATACTTATTATTAAAGGGAATGGATTCGGGGTTCAAGAAAGAAATTAAATAAATGAGATCACTTACAATCTTATAAGGATCCATACTTACTAATTTAGGTGGAAGCTTATTCTATTTTTATGAATTGATTGATCATTATAATACTTATTTAAGCTAGTCTATTTTCCTTGTTTGATAATTTTCAATCTAAGACTAGGAAAATGAGTAATTATAATTCTAATTTAGGCTAGTTCATTTCCTTGTTTGATGACTATCATAATAAGACTAGGAAAATGAATAAATTCCTAATTATTCATTGAAAAAATAGATTGGCTTCTTATTTGCTCATTATATCTTAACAAATTATTACCATCTACACCTATATTTGCTAATTTGTTAGCCTTTGTATTGCCTTCTCTAAAAATATGATTCATCTGAGATTCTTTGAATTGATCTAAGATGTTGAGGACTTCTTCTAGTCTTGAATTTAAAACATAATTAGGCGTTTTTCTTTTTCTAAGGGCATTAATAATAGTTTGAGAATCACCTTCTATTATAATCTTAGATATTCTTATATTTAAGCATAATTGAAGTCCTTCTTGGAGGGCTTCTAGTTCTATTAGGTTATTAGTGGAAGGATTTATCAATTTAGCCCTTTTGACTAACCACTTGCCTTCCTCATTATTAATGATGCATGCAATACCTGCTTTCCTTGGATTCCCTCTTGAAGCTCCATCAAAATTTAGTTTGGCCCAGCCCACGGGTGGGGCGGTCCATTTGCAATTATTTCTTGCTTCTTTACTCCTTATTTTGTATATTTGTGGAGGGTTAATCAAATTTACCCAGTTATTTTTCATTAAACCATCCCAGTTTGAAAAAGATCCTTCTTCTATTTGAGATTTCTTAATATATGAGTTAAGAGTTTCAACTATACAAGCCTCAACTTTTTTGATAAGTTCAGCTGACTGCATTTCTTGATTTCTAAAGATTCTTTTGTTCCTTTCTTTCCAAACTTCCCAAGTAAGAATGGATGGACAAATATTCCATAATTTTCTATATATTCCATACTTATGGTTAGTTGGCCATCTTAAAAGGAGATCCACTAAGGATTTAGGCAAGGGGGAAGTCCAATTCATCATTGTCTAAGCCATTCCCAACAAAATTGAGTATAATTATAGCTATATAATAAATGATCAACATCTTCACTCTCTTGGTTGCAAAGGACACATCTTTAAGGACCTTGAATACCTCATTTTTGGAGTCTATCAATAGTAAGAATCTTTTTCTAAAATTCTAGCCATAGAAAGAATCTTGCTTTTGGAAGACAAGAGACATCCCAACATAGATTGAGTGGAATATTTACTTCTTCCCATTTTTGAGAGTTTATTATGGTTCTATAACCTTCTTTAAAACTATATCTACCTTCTTTTGATGCTACCCAGATAAGGTTATCTTTCCTATCTACTTGCTTTATCCTCCTTTTATGGATAATTTTCCTAAAATATTCTTTTATTGCTGGATCTATATCCAAGTTTTCTACAGATTTCCATTCCCACTTAGTTCCTTTGCTAGTAGTTTTCATTGTTTTATAATCACTAACTTTGCTTCCCCAAAGATTGGTAAATAGTTCTTTGCTACTCTTTGGAAGGCCCATATTATCTATTGGGGGATGACCATCCCATGATTCTTCCTAGAATAAAGCTTCCTCCCCTTTACCCACATCCCATGTGAGATATCTACTAATAAGAGATTTGCTTTTTTCTATGAAATTCCAACTATTTGACCCTTTGGGTAGGGATTTCATTCTAAAAATTGAAAAGGGATCATCTGCATTGAGATATTTATTATACATGATTTTTTCCCATTTTGATCCTTTTCTTTAAAAAGACGCCAAGTTAATTTAGCACCTAATGCTTCATTTTGCTAGTTTAGATTTTTTGTTCCTAGCCCTCCCAACTCCTTAGGTTTGCATATCTTATCCCATTTGATAAGAGCTAATCTTTTAGAATCCTCACAGTCCTTCCAAAGAAAATTCCTAATTTTTGTCTCTAACATTTTATTAATAAACTTGGGTAGCGGAAGACATGATAGAGGATAGATTGGTAGAGTTGACAAAATTGCTCTTATCTTGGCTATTTTTAAAGCTTTTGTTAGCCATTTGTCCTTCCAGCTTCCTATTTTAGCATCTAATTTCTTTTGGATTAGGTTCCATACTTTATTATGTTTGTTTCCATTTTCTAATTCTATTCCTAAATATTTACATGGAAAATTTCCTTTTTTATATCCCATGATATTACAAATCTACTTTTCAACTTAGGATTGGTGTTAATGAAGAAAATCTTAGATTTGGTGGCATTAACTTTTTACCCTGATGCTTCTGTATATTGTTGGATGATTGATTTGATATTCAAAGTTTCTTTTATTGTAGTTTCACTTGGAAGAATAGTGTCATCTATATTGCTGATGAGTAATATTGGGAATGTTTTCAGTAACTATGATACCATTTATCCTTCCCTCATTGTGAGCTTTAGAGAATGCTCTTCCAAATGCTTCTGCCATAATAATGTATAAAATGGAGATAGGGCATCTCCCCATCTTAAGCCTCTTGATGTTTCAAAAAAACTTTTTGGGGTGCTATTAATGAGGATTGAAATTTTGGTTGTTGAGATGCACTGGTATATAAGATTAATCTATTGATATGAAAATCCAAAAGCTTCTAGGATTTTACATAAGAACCTCCAATCAACCATATCATATGCTTTTTGGATGTCAAGTTTCATAAACATGTTTGGTATTCTACTTTTATTTGTTGAATGAATAGTTTCTTGAATCACTAGAATTCCATCTAAGATTGATCTTCCTAGAACAAAGCATGTTTGTTCATTAGATATAAGCTTAGCAAGTATAGGTTTTAACTAATTTGCTAAAATCTTGGAAAAGATTTTATATATAGTATTACATAAAGCTATTGGTCTAAAATCTCATGGACTTTCTGAGTCCTCTACTTAAGGAATCAAAGTTAGAAAGGTAAAGTTAATCTCAAATAATAAAGATTCACCATTTCTTGAGGCTTCAATTGCTTTCTAAAGATCTAGACCAATTATATCCCAACATTTCTGATAGAAGAAAGCCAAGAATCTATCAGGCCCTAGTGATTTATCCGGATTCATGCTAAATAGTGTTGTCTTGACTTCTTCTATAGAGATGGGTTTGTTTAGCATTTTGTTTTCTTCTGGTGTTACAATTTGGGGTATTGCTTCCAGCATTTTTGCTTAAGTTGCCAAGTTGGAACTATCAAAATTATTGAGAATATGTTGAAAATGACTTACAAAGGTTTCCACTATTTTATTTGGATTGTCTATGATTGAGCTTGAGGCATCTTTTACTTTAGTTATTCTGTTAATTGCTCTATTATGAAGTATGCTATTGTGGAAGTATTTGTTAGAAGTGCTTTAGAATAACTGAGAGGGGAGGGGGGGGGTGTGGCGAGGTGGTGTGAATTAGTCATTCAAGGTCCAAATGTCCTATTCAATTTTTTTACTAAGTATAGTGAGCTCATTCAACTATTCATTCATCCAAGCTTTAACTTTACTAATCAACAAGTTACTATAAATCAACCTGCAAGCAAAACACATAAGAAATCAACACATGACACAATGATTTACATGGAAACCCAGTTAGGAAAAACCACCAGTAACATGCTACTCAATTCTCACTCTTCTAAAGTGATGTCCTTTGAAAGGTTTTCCCTATTAAAGGCTTACAACACACTGTCAAATGTCACCTTGTTAGAGGATTTAACCACCCAATTAGAAGTGGGCCTAGTTAGAGGACTTTAGAACATTCACTTGGAATGTCACTCTGTTAGAGGATTTACAAATGGCTGTTAGGCCAACCTAAGTCCATAGGATTTTTAGATCTAATACAATTTCTAGAGAGTATTAGAAAATTTTGACCTGACTACAACATAAAAATTATCTTGCAGATCTTAGATCACTTCTCAACTCATACCCTTGTCTGGCCTTCAATCTCTACAACTCTTACAACTTGCCCTCTTTTCAAGATTAGTCTCCTTGAGTCTCCATGCTCAATGTACCAGTGCAATCATCTCTTCATGACCACTTATAGAAGCAAAGCCTTTGTGCTCTTCCTTCTCATAGATGTCTCCTCCTTGACACCATTTCTAACTACTTCATAGATTTGGCTCTTCTGCAGCAATAGTATGAGCAACTCTTTGCTTCTTGGTCTATGACTCCTTAAATAGGAGCCTTGGAGTTCCTTTTTCTGCTCAATTCTTCCATTCTTTATTTTCAATTCACATGGATTATGAAGGATTCATTGCATCTAACCCATATTCTATTTCCTCTAGAAACTTCTTAAATAATTCTTTGGAATTCGCCCAAAAATAGTTTTCATAAGATTCTGTGCCACCAGTTCATCATCCTTATCTTCCAACTCATTCACAAAATTTAATGTAACCACTATGTTGGCTCAGATTTGGTGAATCTTCATCATTTGAAATAATGCAATTGCTTAGCACTTTTGAAATATTGGTGCTCGACACATACTATGTTACTCGGCACCCACTGTATTTTTCCCGATGCTTGGCTCCTAAAGATCACTTGGCACCAACCATATTTTTCTGATGCTCAACACCTAATCTTCACTCGACACTTGAAGATCACTCAACACACTAGAATTTCCTATTACTCAGCTCCTACTGAAAATTTTCTCGGCTTCAACTAACTTGTTCGACACTTACTGAAAGATCTTAGTTTAAGCTTTGCAATCAACCTTGTTACAACTTCTTCCTCCAATGTTTCTAAGTGTGACCATTCTTTGTATCCTTGAGTATGTTATTAATACATCATTGAACCATTGTCTTAACTGATGCTTGCACTTCATTACAACATCATAACTCAACCTTTCCCTTAGGTTCTCTTGTTACATCTTGTTGATCAAATCCTCTTCATCAATCAACTAAGTGATAGTACTTGGATCTTATAAGTGAATGTCATTCCTACAAATAGAAGGTTTGACATCAATGACAAAACAATAATTGAAAACATTCTTTTACAACAATCTTTCTTCTTTGCAACAATCTCCTTCTTTGATCTTCAATAGTGAGCTTTTCAATCAGATTTCCAACAGTATTTGGTGTTTCGGTCTCCTTCTAGCCATTTCTCTCTTGATTTTGTCTCCAAAAAGTTTCTTCTTTTGCCAAAATACTTTCTTGTTTTGCTAACAATTCTTTTTCTAAGCATAAGCTATTGTTATTGATTCCATTTTTAAGTAACAATTCTTTTTCTAAGAAAAAGCTATTGTTATTGATTCCATTTTTAATTACTTTAGTATTCAGTTTAAGTAATTGTTCTTCAACATCTAATTTTTATTTAGAGATATTTTTAAAGTGTTCTTTTTTCCTTTTGAGAAATTTTTCTTTAATCAATTTCATCTTGGAAACAAAGATGTACACTTTGGATCCTTTAAAATTATCTTGTTTCCACTAGCTTCTTATAAGATTAATGAAGTTTTGGTCAAGAAACCATATTTTTCACATTTGAACGGATTCTTACATGGTTTATTTGGTTCAGAAAAGACAATTTGAACTTGATAATGATTTGATCCTACTATAGGCAAGATAGAGGAATGGATATTGAAATTTAAATCACTAAGTACTCCTTTAATGAGAAAAATGTCCAGTTTCTCAGCTATGTAGGTGAAGTCTTTCCTTTTGTTATTCCAGGTAAATTTTCCATTATTTGTCAGAACATCAGTTAAATTGTTACTTTCTACCCAATTTTTGAAATCTACAGATGCTTGAGAGATTTGTTTTGAACCTCCAAGTTTTTCTTCTAAATTCAAAATAGTATTAAGATCTCCTCCTAGAAGAATGATTTCATTACTATGTTCATTAGTGAATAAACCGATTTCTTCCCAAATAACTTTTTTTGTCTAAATTATGAATTGAACCATACATATTCATTAAAATAAACTACAAGTTGGTTTTAATACTTTTAATTTTACTACTTATCCATAAAGGACTTGATTTTAAGATATTGAGGATGGGTTTCTTAGGATTCCAAATTATGCCTAAACCTCCTAAGGCCCCTCTAGATTCTTATAGGTAAGTATTCCATATGCTCAATTTCTTTTCTAACCATTTTCCTTCTTCCTTATTTAGTTTGCTTTCTTGTAGCATATTATATCAAAATCAAAATGTTTCAAATTTTGGATTAATAATATTTTCTTTCTAGGGGCATTTAAGCCCCTAACATTCCAAGTAGTGATCGTCATGCTGACTTGGGAAGGACCTTCCCCTTCCCTAAGTTAAATATGCGACTAATCATTTGCTATTCTTTTGCTTGCTCATCTGCTTCTCTTAGTTCTTTGAGGGATTTCCTCCCTCTTTTGACTTTTAGTTTACCATATCTAGGATCCTTAATCCTTTCTTGATTCATTAAAATGCCCAATTACTCTATATTCTCTTTAGCATTTGCAAGAGTATCATAATGTTTTCCTTCCATTTGACTTCATTCCTCATTTTCTAATTCTTGCAGGATTTGTTCTACCATGGTATTCTAAATCTTTGCTTTTTCAGTGCCTTGTGTTGTCCTAGCGTTATCCTCAACGTTCTATATATGTTTTCTTTTTTTGTCTTCCTCTTGTATGCTTAACATATCTTTTCTTAAGTCTTCATAAGTGCAATCATCTTTGTGAGGCCTCGCCCTGACCCTTCGTAGCCTTAGTTGTTACTTTATCATTTTGATACTCACAACTCGAGATGTCGAGACATTATCAGATACTTGAACATATCATATTATTTCATGTTGTGTGATGTTATTTTCAAATATTTGATGTCCGTCATTTAATTTTTTATGTTTATGTATGTTGATGAATTAAGTAAAAGGTAGGATTAACATTTTGGTTTAAGATATTTTAAATGGTTAAGAATTGAATAGGATGAGAGGAACCCTGATTTTGTTATAGATGGATGTTTTAATGTATGTGATTCCTGATACGTATATATACATATGTACATATGATTTTTGGGACTACTGATGTGTGCAATGAGTGTGCAGATATTTTAGTCGAGAAAACCGACGGAGGAACATAACTGATCTCTATGTGCTCATTGTGGAAACCTTGTTGTTCGTAATCAAATTTATTGAGAGATGTATGTATGTATCTTTCTGTGATCACTAAATGTTAATGTTCGTAAACTGTGTTCTTATAGTGTCACTTGACACTCGTGAATTGTGTATGCTCTCCAGCGTGTTGATTAGGGTTAGTTGTGTAACCTTTGGACCTAAGTTGGTTTAAGTTAGTGTCAGTTTGCTAATTTGGTTCTTAATCGAGTTTAGTCATCCCTAATCTGGATTAGTGCTTAATCTGCATTTTAGAGTTGTTAGTTGGTCCTAATTATTTCCTAGCTTTTGTTTGGCTCCAAACCTATTCCTTAGGCTTTAAAACATGAAATTATTATACCCAAGGGGTATGGGTATGGGTTGGGGGTCTTTTCCAACCCCTAAGCCCCTTTTATTGACTTTTGAGGTCACTCAAAAAGTCTCTTTTTGCCTTTGTGCGAAAATTGACTATGGCTACCATGAGTTGCATCACCTCAACTCCACTAAGTGGTTAACCATAGTATGGGTTGAGTTAGGAGCTTCTAGATTTGTAGGTGGGTGGGAGAAGTTATTGATCCCTTTGGTGGTTGAGTTGGAGGCTTATTTAGAGGCCCTTCTTGGACTAGTGGAAGTTGTTACCCAATCTCTACATTTAGAGAGGAGTCTTGGAAGATTGAAGCAAGGAAGGGAAAAGCTCTACTCAAACTTGTTCATTTGCCATTACCTCTTTGTGCAAGTAAGAATTCTCATCTCTCTTGTTCAGATTTTCATGTTTGTCTCATGCTTATACTACCTTGTTGATGTTTTAATGCTTGTATGATTGTGGGTATGTTGGGAAGATTTGAAAACCATGTTTTTTTGAATGTTTTCTTTTCTTGTTTATGTTTGAATTTTGAGATTTTCTTGCAAGGGTGTTTTGGCATTACTCACCCTTGGAGAGGGCAGAAGTGGCCAATTTTGGGAAAGGTCCTTTTAGTTGGACTCCAACAATGTAGAGTCTCTTCTCAGGATGAGAAGAGAGAGAGAGGGTAGGGTGTTATGGGCCCCTACCTGTCAACACAAACCACGTATGAGTTTTGGCATGTAAGAATGGAAGAACAAAAGTTCTTGATTTATAGCCCCGATTGGGCACCTAGTTTGGTGTTGTGTCTGACATCTCCTGTTGGAAAAATCCACCTTTCCCTAGTGTTGATTCATTGTGAATCCTATTGTGAAAACCTTGTATGAATATGCATGTTTGATTTGTTTCTTGGTCATGCTTGTAGTCACCTGATCATATTCTGTTTCCTCCACGGTTTGTAGAAATGTGTTGCAAAATTTGGTATGGAACCCTTGATGAGGGTCATGAAGGAAATTCAATTAAATTTTTGTAATTCAGGATTGAAATCCTATGTAATTTGTATCTCAAACTTTGTTGTAATGGCAACTATGCCAGGTTTTCTTCCTGGTTCTTTCCCGACTGAGCCTTTGAATCAGGTTTGCCAATAAAATTGGTGATCAAGCATAATTGTTTATCATGTGATTTAATCGTTATTTTCAGTTATTTGAATTGCACATCAAAAAAAGGATGAAATGATGATGGTTTAATTAAGTAAAATTTCAAGTTTTCTTTATGTTGAAAATGAAATTTATGTTATGAATGTAGGTTTAGTTTTCGGGATTATTGGAAGCAAAAAAAATCTTGCATTATAGTTAAAATGGATCATTCAAATCCTTGGTATATTTAATTTGAAATAGGTCCTATTAGATTTATTGAAAAAAAAATATAACCCCTCTTAGTAAATCAATCAACTTCAAAATGTATACTTAGAAAAATAAAGGCAAAAAAAAAAGGTGTCTCAAGAGAGTAAAAACTCTCTGCTTTTTTTATGGGCACCAATTTATTCTTTCTTTGGTGACAGAGAATCTTTTAAGATTCTTATATATTTTGAATATCATAAGAGAAATTATTACCATTCAAAAATAAAATAAAATATTATCATCTAATATCTTTTATATCTTATCTCCATCTATAAAAATTTAGTAATAACTATCCTAAAATATCCTAAACCCAACAAAAAAACTTTTACATTAACTCCTAGAGGCTAGGAGGCAAGGCACTAAGCCTAGGACTTTATGTCCATTCTTTTAAAAAATAAAATTTTAAATCAAATCAAATATCCCCAACCAGCTGCCAGCAAGTACAGGGGTCGAATCATGTTAAGGGGAGAGCAAGGAAGTCAGCAAAGCAATATACTTATAAAAGTAAAACCTTTAATTTTCCCCCTCACTTTATTCCCATCCTCCCCCTCTACATGAACCCATGCGTAAGTCATTGGG
Organism: Cupressus sempervirens; assembly: GCA_028749045.1. Taxonomy (NCBI): domain Eukaryota; kingdom Viridiplantae; phylum Streptophyta; class Pinopsida; order Cupressales; family Cupressaceae; genus Cupressus; species Cupressus sempervirens. Next base: position 558,096,732 of record CM053786.1, on the reverse strand, counting down.
AAGGGGGCAGGTCTGCGTGCGCAGGCCTTTGAGTAGCGCGCGACCCATTGGGAAGAGGCCCCCCCCCCCCCTGTCACGCCCACTTGGCATAGGGTGTAGGAGTTAGATCTTAGGTCTAGGATAAGAAAGGTAGTATTAATGTTTGGTTAGAGTTTAGAGGTATGTTTAATATTATAGGATCAATAATTATTTATGTTTTAGATTAGTATGTAAATTAGGATGTTTTAGTATGTAGTATAGTTAGTATGTGTTAGTATGAAGATTTTAGATTAGTTTATTAAAAGTTAGATAAAATTTAGATCTATGATTAATCTTAAATAATAATGGTTTTAATTTGTTAATTAGATTAGTAAGTAGATCCTAATAAAGCTTTTTTTTAAATTTAGTCTAGTATTATATGATGAATAAGTGTAGTATATTAGTATGCAATTTAGTTAGGTAGGGATGTTAGTTAAGCTTTAGATCGTTTATATTTTAAATTAAGAATGACATTAATCTATAATTAGATTAGGAGTCTTTGATAATATTAAAAGGTAATATTATATTTGTATGGTAGTATGGATGTTAGTAGAAGATAGTGCCTTAGTTAAATTATTTATTAGTTCTAATTTTAAAAGTTTTTAAATTTGAAAGTTGTATACTTTAATTAAAACAATTTTAGTGCTTTACTAAGTACTCTTTATAATTGTGAGCTAATTGGAGTTATCTTGATATTGGTATATTTAATGATTAAATGTAAATTTCATAATAGTTCAAAATAAAGTATTAGGTTTACTTAACTATTGAATTGAAAAAATCTAGCCTTCAATCTTTATTATTAATGTTAGTTAATAGGATAGTTTGGTCGCATATATAAAGTATTAAAGTTAGTTAGTTCTTTTAATAATTTAAGATTAGTAGTAATTGGAGTGTTTGTTAAGTTAATGGTTAGAATAAGAAATTAATTAGTCTTAATTTAAAAGCATAGATGTAAGTTAGTATTACTAAAATTGTTGATAGTATGTAATTAGTAGATTCAGTTTAGGTTAGAAAAGTTTAAATAATGAAAGTTAGTTTTGATTTCAATTCATTCAATTTTAGATGTTATGGATGTAATTGTTAATTTAGATTTGATTTAAAAAAAAAAAAAAACTTTGAATGTATTTATTTGGTAAGTAAAGTTAGATTTAGTTAGTTATGACTTATTAGTATTAATAATTTTAAATATATTTACATTGTAAAAACTATGTAATATTGAAACAAATGACAATATCGACTTTATGATGGGAAAATAAATTTAACGATTTATACCACATCTAGATTTTTAAACTTAGGAGGTTGTGTTGAGACCCCACACCTTAACTGTGAGCATAACCTTATCGAACTTTGAGCATTCTAATAATTATAGTTAAAAAAAAAAAATTGTGTGTTTTTGCCCTCGTAGTTTCGGCATGACAATCTCCACCCAATTTCAGCACTCTCTATAATAAGCTTTCTTTTTTATTTGCATTGCTCTTGTCTAAATTCTTGAAATTGAATACTTGAATTAGTTCCTTAGTAAGTTGTCCCAAATTTTCTTTCTCATCTTCGACATCAATTACCGTGTCTAGTTCCTCGTTGCTGCTCAAATTATTGTTCAAAAGATCAGATAAATCCTATGTTATATTTCCAATTTCCTTACTTTGATCACTTTTTAAAACCTTATTTTCACTTTTTCTTTTATAGAAGACTGGAATCTGCGGGAATTTTGTGAGTTTCTTTTCTCCTTTATCCTTCGGAGTTCTGTCTTCTAGATCTATTTCTTGTTGTTGCTCAACCTCTAATGTTTCTTCTACATGTGAGGATTTTTCTTTTCCATTTCTGTCTTTGGAGGGAAGGCCCTTATTTGAGTCTTTTATCTTCTTATGTAATACCTCTTTTTCCAAAATGGATGCTAAGTTTCTATTGTAGACACCTAAATTTGATTACACCGCTTTGGTAATCCTATTTAGCTATCTCTAAAGGCATCATTAATTAAATTCCTATTTAATTAATTCTTTGCCATCCCCTAGTTGATTAATTTAATTAATCATCTATAGTCCTAATTGATAAATCAAATAACCTATTATTTGTCAATTAATCCTATTCTCCTATCCAATTCCAAAAACCTCATTTATTAAATAAATCTATTTGATAAATAAAGCCCTCAAATCTAATATCCCCTAACCTATCCTAAATCCTCCATTTAGCCTAATCCACCCCATCCACCCATACTAACCTAGCTTAGCCACTAACTCACCCACCCTCATGAATGCCATCCACTTGCACATCTCTAACATCCTTAATCTAATCCTAACCCAAGCCTAATCCCCCCCTTAACCTTGTCACATTCCCTAAGTGAGCTTAAGACTTTCCTTAGCCAAACCAAAGTCTCCTCCCTCAAAATATCCCAACCATAAAACTTTATCCCAACTAAAAAGCCTTCAATACTCTTACATGCCCTTAAAAGCTCTTACAAGCCATTATGAGGGCCATTTAAGGCCTTGAGCCTCCTTTGTTGACTCATCCTTGCCCTTTCCTCCATCCACTCACCCTGTGACATGTGTCACTCCCTGATTGGTGCTAAACAAGCACAATCCATGTGCTCCCCTTTGAGTACATCCCAACCCTCCTTAAGCTTTCATCTCTCCTTGCATCTTAGCCCTCCATCCCTCAAGCCCTTGGCCTATAAATTGAACCCTCTCCCTTCACTAAAATTAATCCACCTTCCATGCAAAGTTATAATGCTATTTTGAGAGCTCATAAACTACCAAAATACCATTATAATGGCAAAATCACTTCATGACTCCATTGTTGAAACCTTATTTCACTCAACCCATCCATCCATTTGAAGTTTGAAGCATAACTTGTGAGCATACATTCCTAATATCAAGGACAAATCCATTGCATCATTGTATTATACCATTTGGAGCTTACCATTCTTGGTTTGCCTCCATCTTTGGTGATAACAAATCGGTCCTATCATAAGTGTTTACTTGTTTTTAGTATTGAGAATACTTTTTATACATTAGTGTTCATGTTACTCTACTAATGTAGGTGATACATCTATTATTTTCTTGTACTTTCTTTTTACTTTTCTTCATTTTTTTTGTGCCATTTCTGGAGTTCTATTGTTTGATGCTGCTTGTATTTTGAGTTAAATTCTCATTCGTTTTGGAAATTATTTTTAGGGTGTTATTTTCTTCAATCTCTTGTATGATAGGGCTAATATTCCTTCTAATCCTTCTAATAATTTCAGAATCTTTTATCTTTCCTTGACTTTCTAATTTGCCACTAGCCAGTTCCTATAATTTTTTATATTTTAGTTCTACCACTTTCCTAGAAACTTCCTTTGGAGTTATTTTTGAACTTTCAATATTAGTGTTAAGAGATTGAGTAGACTTGTCTTCTCTTGTTGACATTTTTCCATTGTCTACTTTTTTCTTTTCTAGATCCTGAGTTGTCCTCAAGAGGTTTAGATCATTCTTTTGGTGTTCTTTCTGATTTCTAATCCTTATCATAGGAAAGATATCCTAAAGATATGATGTTAATTGAATCTTTTTAAAAATTATTTTCCTTTCATCATTTAATCTTATAATCTTTAAGATTTTAGTCTCTTTTTTGAAGCAATTTATTTTTATATATTGTTAAATTTGTTATGATTTTAATAGGGTTAAAGTTTATTGAATTTACTTTATAGTTTAACAATAATCTAACATTATTACAATTTTCAAAGGAAGCATCTATCCCAATCAAATCTCCCATAAAAAATCCTATTTTCCTAATTATTTCTATGTGCATTAGTTTTGGAGGCAAAGATTGAAGAGTAATCTAGGTTGGGATTTTAAAATTTAACTTATCCTCCGTGCTTGGATACCATTCAAAAAATTTAACAGCATATCCTTTAAAATAACAATCTAATTCATATAGAAAATCTTTTTTAACATATTTGTTCATGCAATGAATATATACCAGTCTATTAGAGAAGTGAGATATACTTACCAGGTGTTCACAAAAGTCTTCCAACCAGTCTATGAGATTGTTGAGTTTTGCTGTAGATCCATTCCAAAAAGCAAAAACACCTACTTTTTGACATTCCTGCCATCGCTCTTCGCTATTTTGATTTCTGATGATAATGAAATTTTCTTCAGTTTTAGATGGCTCCTAAAATCGATCCTTGTTTGGTTGTTTTATCATGGAGACAAGATTGTTTAATCCATCTTTCCTTTGGTGGGGCAGGATGTAGGTTTGCGAATGAAGGGTAATTGGCTGATTTTTAGAAGAATTTATGGCATTTGGTTCTAGATTTAATGAATTTTTTGACTTTTGAAATAACCCTAAATTTGCATATTTGGTGAGGTTGTAGAAATTTATTTATTTATCAAGATTATTAGTGGAGAATATAATCGGTCAAGAACAGAGTTCACACCTTCTTTTACCTCTGAAATTCCTTGTAATAAGCTGTTACCTTCATATTTTGAAGCATTCTAGAGAATTCCTAATGCTGTCTTTTTTCCAGGAAGAAACCCTTGATTGTTTAGCAAATTTGGGATGACTGATTCGTCTAATACCGAAAACATGTTTGCATTTGCTATAGAGAAGGTTGCAGGCAGAATTTTGGAAGATACACACCCTTGTTTCCCCTATTTTATCCTCTTTTTTTTAGGGTTTTGTCCATAACTAGAAGTAGTTTGCGTGGAGGCTTTAGACTGTGCATGAAATTCACATTTTTCACTTTTTGTGCTGCCATTTTTCAGATCTAAATGTCTTTTTTTCCCTTATGGTTGAACTCTTGTTTACACAAATTACTTACTAATCTTTCTCTAGGGAAATTCTAATATTAATATGACATGTAGCAGACAAAAGAAATTATAGAGTACTAATTAATTGAAAAAGTAACCAGAAAATTTTAATTACAAAAGAATATTAGTTTTCTTTACTTTTTGAATATTAATCTTGATATTATATTTTGGTAATTTTTTGATTAATTGGAGTGAGTTAATTAATTTTCATGAATTTAACTAAAGAAGAATATTAGTTTTCTTAAGTTTTGGTAAACCTCATTAAATATATATTACAATATATCTAATACATAATTTTTATTGTACTTGTCGTAGGCAAATACTATTGCATTCAGTTCTCTAGAATTAGTAAAATTAATAATTTTTCTATTTAAAATTTTTTTCTAAGGTTTTTTTTTTATAATTAAAAAAATTATAAAATATTTTTATCTCAATTATGATTGGCTGATCTGATTTGGTGTTATAGGAGACCTTTTCTCGAAGGGTTCCCATATTACTTTTTTCCACCGAAATATTGGTCTACAATTTATTAAAGTACATTTTGAATTTGGATTTTAAGATTTAAAAATATAAAAAATTGTTACATATTTCCTTAATTTGTTGTAAGTTGAGTTTCTTTTATATAAAATTGATGTATGCATTATGTTATTATTAATATAGTATAAACAAATTTTTATGGTACATTATGATATATATAAATGATCTATTAAAAAATCTAATTAAAAAACATATATGATGTTAATATGTTTATGCTTTCCAATTTTTAATAAATAAATAAATAAATAAATAAATAAATAAATAAATAAATAATTTAATTATTTAATAATGTTGAATGTTTTAATTTTAGTATGTAATTATTTAATTAATATTAGACTTTTTTTTTTTTTTGCACTTGACATATTTCTAAAGTTTTGATATTTATTTGTACATGATTCTGAATATTTCTATAATTATACTAATAATTATTAAGAGCTATTATACATTTCCTTTACATTAAATTTTAAATTAAATAAATTATTACAATTAATTTATAATTATTGTTAGAGCTAAAATTATATTAGAATTAACTCCTTAACTATTACAACAAGTACATGCCACTACATGGCACTTGTTTACAATACATAAATAGTTTGTGTACAATATAATTGATTTAAATAGATATAATATTTTCTCTAAGGTTTTTAAAAATATTTAAACTTTAAATAAATATAAATTTTAATATTGTATGGTAATAAGTTTTAGACCTCAACACTTATTATTGAATAAATTATTTAAAATAAAATAAAATATAGTTAATGTGTAATTCTAATATTCAAATAAAAATAATCTATAATATAATAGTTTAGCTATTAAAATTAAACTTAAACTTAATTTAATAAAAATTAAGTGAAAAATATATAGGTGCCAGGGGGAAGGTGTGAGGTATAGTTTTGAGAAAGGTATGAACCTTGGGAAAATTTTCTTAGGAAAACTAGGGGCATGTGTAGATTGGGTAATGGGAATTTGGATGTAGCAAGGGTTCTTATTTATAGCAAAGTGTAGTTGTTAGTAGTTAGTGTTAGTGAATAGGTGGATGTGATATATTTGAGGAGATGGTTAGTAGTAAAGCTGTAGATGTTAATCATATAGTTATATACATATTAATTAAGGCCTTTCATCCCATGTATAATATACTGTATTATATGTATAGAAAATAGATTAGTTGATAATCATCACTTAGGATAAATCTTATAGAAATATGTTATAAGTTGGTAATTTACATAATATTCATATTGTGACCGATAATTAGATGGGTTTAGCATATATATATAAAGAATGTTATTTGAGAAGAACTTTAGAGTATATAAATACAATATGTATATAAATTTCCATAGGTAAGTTTCATGGTATTGTTAATTAAAATTGAAATAAAATTTGAAATGTGAGCTATAAAAGGATTGAGATAGGAGTTTGTAGGTTGAGATGATGGTCTTAGTGTGTGTGTGTGTGTGTGTGTGTGTGTGTGTGTGTGTGTGTGTGTGTGTGTGTGTGACATAAAATACATGGTGATTGATACATAAGAACATATGATGACATGAAGGGAATGTATATAGAACATTATTTTGAATATAAATATATGTGTAGATATATTGTGGCCAGTTCTACATATCTAAAAGTACCAAACATTATAAATAATTAATCCATATTAATTTAAATGCATTATTATATTTTGTGAGTTACGGTTTACACTTGTCCAATAACACTTGGGAGGATGTCAATCTAGATAGGGGTAACCTTATTCATTTATTTAATTCTATTTTCCCCTTGTAAATACAATTTTAAAGTTGCATTAAAAATGTAATATATTGAATTGTCATATATAAGATACTTAATAGTCCTAGACCTACATATCAAATATCAATAACATAGTTAGTGGTATGCTACACATAATATTAGGACAATGCACTAATGTTATAATCACCATTTGAACCCACCTCTCAATGATGGGTTATATGCAAGACCTAAACTTTTAGAGATGTAAGCATAGAGATATTAGCTTGTAAGTAGACCTTTCATGATGATTTGAGATAGTATTATGTTATGAATTGAAATGAAACAACTGGCCATGACACCTAACATGGATTATTCATTCAATCCCAAACACACCTTATAGATACCTCCATCATAAGCATCTAAGAAGTTACTATCCATGATCTAGATAAATATGCTAATGTTGAAGTGTAAGTTCCTTGGTGTACTTTTCAAAAAAAAATTTGTAGTTGTGTTTTTCCCTATAAATTTTGGACATGACATCCCCATCCTAGTGTTACCTTCACCTTGGAGGGTTTCTGGGTAACCAAATCTTTTGTGTTATGTGTGTAGTGCCTGCCCCTAGTTTACATTTTTCGAGCTACATTTATGATATGATTGCCAAACTCTTTTAGGCCAATTTATGTTTGATGAGTAGTATCATTATTTTAGAGATTATCAGAGGATGTTTACACTCAGTTTATTATATGATGAGATTACTTGGTACTCTATATTTCGTGCATGTATGATGATTATTCAATGGTTTTAGTTATCGATGATGATTAGTTAGATGGCTTATTATTTCATGTGCCTCTTATGGATACTTACCCCATACTGCATGTGTATGGTGTGTGTGTTGTTTTATTTATGTATGGTGTTTCTAATATGGTTAAGGAAGGGAGTCGTAGTCACCTGCTAGTCGGGATCTACACGATGCACCACTTCCCGCCATTGCCTGTTTAGCTTAGAATATTGTGTTTGTACATGCGTGGATTTTATGCAGGTTGCAGGTACCGGGTATCGACTTCCCTGAATTGTCAGGATGAGCGTACCCTATCGCACTGTCTCAATGGTAAGAGAGGGGAGATAAACTCTTAAGTCCAAATCCTAAACCCTTTAGCCAATTGTCCTAATTGATAATTAGGACAAGTATCTGAGTTAAGTACCCTCCGAATGCATCAAATGATGTAATTTTGTGATTATAACCCTTTTGTTTGATTTGGTATGTATTTTTCTATGATGGGTTTTTGTATGTTGCTTTATGAGTCCTTGGTGTATTTTCTATAAATTAAGTCTAATTAAAAAGACTAATTAATGATTTAATTTAATAAGAAATTATTATGATATCTTTATATTTAATTAATTAATTAATTAAGTAAAAGAATTAAAGTTGGAGATTAAAGTTCAAGATATATTTAGAACAGGATAATATTTAATTAATTTTATAATAATATATTTGGAGTTCATTTTTAAATAAATGCTAAATATTATTGTTATTTAAATTAATTAAATATGTTATCAATTAAGTTCTAAAATAAATTAAAAGTTGAAAGATATTAATTTATTAAGAATTCTAGATCGCATGATCTAAACATGAGTTAAATATAAGAATTAAATTAAAAGATTAAATTATAAAAATTAATAATGTTATTTTAATTTCTTAAAAGTGCATATAAGATTTAAAGTAATAAATTAATTAAGAATTGAAGTCAAGTGAAATTTTAAATAAAGTTATTTAATAATTCAACTTAATGTGCATGAAAGTTGAATGCAAAAGAATAAGAAAAGGTAATAAAAGTTAAATTGGAGTTAACTGAGTTGGGCAAAGAGTCTTCTCGGGTAAACGCACAATTAGTGCTCCGAATTGAGGAGAATTTGCTTATCACAACTTTGGGGGTTCATTTTTGGGAGATAGACGAATTTGGACAGGAAATTTTTGGGGAGACAATTTTTTTGGAAGCAAATTTTAGAACGCTGATACGAAGAAAGTCTTCGAGGGGAAGGTTATTGATAGGAGCAAATTCGCATACAGTTCCTGGAGATTTCATAATAGCATCAGGATCAGGTAAGGTCTTGTGTTTTGACTATCCATTAAATATGCAATTATCCCTTCCTGTCTTCTTCGTGTCTGTGGTTTGTAGATCTGAATTCTCTGTGATGAAAGTTTTAACTGTTCAATATTGTGAATTTATTAATTGTTCGTCAATAATTTCTGTATCCATGAAGACTGGATGAATTATGAGAGCCCTTGTTTTCTTGATTTAGAAATTAAGATTTAATTTAATAAGGGTTTTGTTTTTATGTAATTGAAAGTTCTAGATATAAAAATATATATATATACCCTTTAAAAAAAAAAAAAATGTTTAGCAAACTTAGTGAAACTTTAGGTTAATTCTTTTGGATCCCTTGGCGGGGCGTTACATCTGGTATCAGAGCCCAAGTTTCTACATTGGGAGCTCTGGGTATATTGGAACGCCACTAGTGTTAACTAGTTGAATAAAAATGCAAACCTTAAACTAAAACTTGAAGCTAGTTGAACTGAAACAGTATATAAACTATTAGTTACCTATTTTATTCATACTTCAACACTCAAAACTTCAAAACTAAAATTATACTTAAACTGAAATTATAGGTAAACTGAAAACTGAAAATATCTTGTTTGCAAAACATGTGTCTTTTATCTATGTATTTCAGTAGTATGTTTCATGGTTATTTTAGCATCTTGTGTCTTGGATATTATTGTAGGATGGTATCTGGGACGAGATCTTCCGTTAGGGGCCGTAGCCTTGGCCGTGGCAGAGGTCGTGGACGAGGCAGAGATGTTAGTATTCATGAGTCTATCCATGAGAGCCCCATTTAGGAAGAGAATAGGGAAGAGCATGTCAGTGAGCATCAGGAAGAGAACCACGATGAGGGACATGCCGACTCTGAGGAGGTTGATCTAAGGCAAATGATGCGAACCCTTATTGATCGCTTACCTCCTGTTCTTGAGCAAGATAGAGCACACCAGGTTGGACATGAGCATAGACGCAGATCTAGGAGTCCTCAGAGGGATCGACATAGATTCATAGTATCTTCTCAGATGAAGGATCTTCAGAGGTCCAAGATCAAGCCCTTTAATGGGCAAGGTTCTGGGTATGTAGCTGAGCAGTGGCTTATTGCCCTTGACAGGATTTTTGCTATGCAGGACTTTGACAATAATGTCAAAGCGAGGTTTGCCATTACCAATCTAGAGTTATTTGGAGCCACCTGGTGGACTATTGAGGAGAAGAAGTTGGGCATTGACATGGGTAGTGTCACTTGGGAGATTTTCTTGGAGAGTTTTCATGAGCGATTCCTACCAGAGGAATGGAAGCAGCATAGAGTAGATGAGTTCCATAACCTGAGACAGTTCACTATGACCGTTGTAGAGTATGAGCGCAAGTTCTATGAGCTCATGCCTTTTTCGGGATTCAGTGACAACCCAGCACAGTTGGCACAACATTTCATTCGAGGCTTGAACAACCGTTTTATTGGGGGTGTTAAGGTATTTGAGCCTAAGACCCTCAAGGATGCGGTACATCGAGCTATCCTGGTAGAGCAGAGTGTCAACTTTGGGCAAGGAGGATTTGTGGGAGCGCCTACTATAGCAGGATCTAAGGGCAACCAAAATTCCGGTGGAATCAGGAAGCCTCCCTTCCCTAGGAGGAATCAGTATTCTCAGCAGCATTCTCAGTAGCATTCTCAGCAGCAGCCTCAGCAGCATAAGGGATTTTACCCTCAGGTACAGAGTGGTGGCGGTGGATCCAACTCTAGGATCAATCGCAATGCTCAACGTAATAGACAGAATCAACAATCTCGGCCTGCACAAAGCAACCAGTCTTTTGCTAGCAGGGGTAGCCACCAGCGGTCGAATGCACCACCTATAGGGAGAGGATCTGGCAGAGGCACGGGATGTTATTCGTGTGGACAGATTGGTCATATTGCAGCATACTGCCCACAGCGAGCATCTCAGTATTCAGGACCCAGGCCAGCAGCATCTGAGCCTACAGTCGGAAATACAGGTGGATCTCATAGAGTATTTGCAGCGGTGGATCACCGTCAGGCAGACCATCAGGGGACAGTAGTTGAGACTACAGGAGCTATCCGAGGTACACCTCTCTCTGTATTATTTGATTCAGGTGCTACAGATTCTTTCATTTCTCCATCTCTAGTTGATAAATGTAAGCTGGAGTCGGTTAAGCAAGATCATGGTTGGCAAGTGGAACTAGCCTCAGGCGCTAAAGTTTCCACAGATTCTGTAGTTCATAAGTGTGGACTTAGCATAGGAGGGTTTGAGACTTCAGTCAATTTTCGAGTTATTCCTCTTGGCTCCTACGATGTGGTCTTAGGTATGGATTGGCTTGGCTCTCATAGGGCTAGTATTGACTGCAGAAAGAAGACCATTATGTGTCAGGATGACCAAGGGAAGGATGTTGAGATTGTGGGGATACCGAGGCCTATATCCCTATGGATGATCTCTGCTATGCAACTAAAGCGAAGCTTTCGTAAGGGATGTCAGGTATTTGCCGTTACGGTAAATGAGCTTGATGAGGAAGAATCTACGAGGAAGACCCTAGATCACCCTATTTTACAGGAGTATGTTGATGTCTTTCCGAGTGAGATTCCAGGCATGCCTCCGAAGAGAGACATTGATTTTAGCATTGAGCTCACTCCAGGAGTGAAACCTATCTCTAGAGCTCCTTACCGTATGACCACTCAAGAGCTAAGTGAGTTGCGTTTGCAGTTAGAGGAACTTTTGGCCAAGGGTAGTATTCGACCTAGTGTATCACCATGGGGAGCTCCAGTGCTCTTTGTGAAGAAGAAGGATGGTTCTTTGCGCCTTTGCATTGATTACAGACAGCTGAATAAGGTGACAATAAAGAACAGGTATCCTTTACCAAGGATTGATGATTTATTTGATCAGATCAAGGGAGCTACAGTGTTCTCTAAGATTGATCTTAAGTCAGGATACCATCAACTTCGCATCAAGGAGGCTGATATTCATAAGACCGCCTTCCAAACTCGCTACGGGCATTATGAGTTCACAGTAGTACCCTTTGGGCTGACGAACGCTCCATCAGTTTTCATGTGCTTAATGAATGGGGTGTTCCGTTCCTATCTTGATAGATTTTTTCTTGTGTTCCTCGATGATATTCTGATATATTCTAAGTCCCAAAAGGAACATGAGGAACATTTGAGTTTAGTTTTGCAGTGCTTGAGAGATAATCAACTTTATGCCAATGCGGCAAAGTGTGATTTCTTTCAATCAGAGATACAGTATTTGGGACACGTTATTTCAGGCGAAGGTATCTCTGTAGACCCTGCGAAGATCCAGGCAATAGTAGATTGGCCTACACCCACTACTGTGTCAGAGATTCGTAGTTTCATGGGTCTAGCTGGGTATTATCGCAGATTTGTTCAAAACTTCTCCAGAATAGCACACCCTATTACCTCCCTTCAGAGGAAAGGAAAGAAGTTTCTTTGGACAGAAAAGTGTGTAGAAGCATTTCAGAAACTCAAAGAGCTTCTGACCAGTGCACCAATCTTAGCAGTACCTGATCCAGAAGGTGAGTTCATGGTGTGTACAGATGCTTCCCTTGAGGGTATTGGAGCAGTTCTAATGCAGAATGGTCGAGTGATTGCATATGAGTCACGCAAACTCAAGGATCATGAGTTGAATTATCCTACACATGACCTTGAGTTAGCAGCAGTAGTTCATGCCTTAGTGAGATGGAGACATTTCTTGTTGGGACACAGATTTGAACTACATAGCGATCATCGTAGTCTTCAGTACATATTCACGCAGCCTAATCTGAATGCTAGGCAAAGGCGTTGGATGGAGTTTTTGTGCGAGTTTGACTTTGAGGTAAAGTATATCCAGGGGAAGGAGAATGTTGTAGTAGATGCTTTGAGTCACAGGAAACATGTGATATCATCTATGACTCTTAGTGTCGATTTGAGATGTCAGATACTTTAGGCACTCCCCACTGATTCATGGTATCTGGAGGTGTGCAGTGAGATCAATTCAGGGAGACCCTTGGAGGGTAAGTTTTCAGGCTATGTCCTAGAGTCAGATGGCCTTTTGAGACATTCAGGAAGGATCTATGTGCCGCTACTGGATGAGCTTCGCATATTGATCCTATCAGAGGCCCATCGTGCACCTTACTTGGCACATCCAGGTGTCAAGAAGATGCATGCAGATTTGCGACATTTATTCTATTGGTCCGGGATGAAGCGCGACATTGCTGATTTTGTGGCTAGATGTCTTGAGTGTCAGAGAGTCAAGGCAGAACACCAGCATCCGGCAGGACTCTTGCAACCGAATCTCGTTCCTTCATGGAAGTGGGACATCATCTCTATGGATTTCATAGTAGGATTACCTATGAATCTTCGTTGTCATGATGCTATCATGGTCACCGTTGACCGGTTGACCAAGGTGGCACATTTTGCACCAATCAGGTCTTCCTACACTGCAGCTTCAGTAGCAAATGTCTTCATGCGTGACATTGTGAGACTACATGGTATTCCCCGAAAGATCATTTCTGATAGGGATCATGTTTTCACTTCCGCATTTTGGACATCACTACAGCATGATCTTGGAGCGCAGTTGAACTTCAGTTCAGCATATCACCCAGAGACAGATGGGCAGACAGAGAGAGTGAATCAGGTTCTCGAAGATATGTTGAGGATGTACGTGATGGATAGGCAGACTCATTGGGAGGACTATCTCTACCTAGTGGAGTTTGCTTACAACAACGGGTATCACAGTTCTATTGGCATGGCACCTTTCCAAGCCTTATATGGACGCCCTTGTCGTACACCTTTGAGTTGGGATAGCCTTGAGGATCGCATCCTGTTGGGCCCAGAGATGCTTCGTGACATGGAGCAACAGGTGGTGCGTATCCGAGAGCACTTGACAACGACACAGGATAGGCAGAAGAAGTATGCTGATGCTCATAGGTCAGATAAGCAGTTTGCTGTGGGAGAGAAGGTCTTCTTGAGAGTGCGTCCGTGGAAGAGTCCGATCCGTTATGGAAAGGGCTCGAAGCTAGCACCTCATTTTGTGGGACCATTCGATATTCTTGAGAGGATTGGTCCAGTTGCCTATCGTCTTGCTTTACCACCCAGCCTTGCTCGCATTCACGATGTTTTCCATGTTTCAGTACTTAGACAGTATATTCCTGATGTTGTACATATTCTTGATTGGAATGCATTGCAGGTAGAGGACGGGCAGCTGGCTTTGGAGCCAATACGTATTCTGGAGCAGCGGGAGTTGACCCTCAGGGGTCGAACCATAGAGCAGGTAAGGGTCCAATGGGACCCTACTGATGACTCTTCAGCGACATGGGATGATGCATCTAGAGTACGGGATTTATATCCCTATTTGTTTATAGGCTTCCAGGAGTAAGCCTAAGTCTAGGGGGGGTGGATGTAGTGCCTGCCCCTAGTTTACATTTTTCGAGCTACATTTATGATATGATTGCCAAACTCTTTTAGGCCAATTTATGTTTGATGAGTAGTATCATTATTTTAGAGATTATCAGAGGATGTTTACACTCAGTTTATTATATGATGAGATTACTTGGTACTCTATATTTCGTGCATGTATGATGATTATTCAATGGTTTTAGTTATCGATGATGATTAGTTAGATGGCTTATTATTTCATGTGTCTCTTATGGATACTTACCCCATACTGCATGTGTATGGTGTGCGTGTTGTTTTATTTATGTATGGTGTTTCTGATATGGTTAAGGAAGGGAGTCGTAGTCACCTGCTGGTCGAGATCTACACGATGCACCACTTCCCGCCATTGCCTGTTTAGCTTAGAATATTGTGTTTGTACATGCGTGGATTTTATGCAGGTTGCAGGTACCGGGTATCGACTTCCCTGAATTGTCAGGATGAGCGTACCCTATCGCACTGTCTCAATGGTAAGAGAGGGGAGATAAACTCTTAAGTCCAAATCCTAAACCCTTTAGCCAATTGCCCTAATTGATAATTAGGACAAGTATCTGAGTTAAGTACCCTCCGAATGCATCAAATGATGTAATTTTGTGATTATAACCCTTTTGTTTGATTTGGTATGTATTTTTCTATGATGGGTTTTTGTATGTTGCTTTATGAGTCCTTGGTGTATTTTCTATAAATTAAGTCTAATTAAAAAGACTAATTAATGATTTAATTTAATAAGAAATTATTATGATATCTTTATATTTAATTAATTAATTAATTAATTAAATAAAAGAATTAAAGTTGGAGATTAAAGTTCAAGATATATTTAGAACAGGATAATATTTAATTAATTTTATAATAATATATTTGGAGTTCATTTTTAAATAAATGCTAAATATTATTGTTATTTAAATTGATTAAATATGTTATCAATTAAGTTCTAAAATAAATTAAAAGTTGAAAGATATTAATTTATTAAGAATTCTAGATCGCATGATCTAAACATGAGTTAAATATAAGAATTAAATTAAAAGATTAAATTATAAAAATTAATAATGTTATTTTAATTTCTTAAAAGTGCACATAAGATTTAAAGTAATAAATTAATTAAGAATTGAAGTCAAGTGAAATTTTAAATAAAGTTATTTAATAATTCAACTTAATGTGCATGAAAGTTGAATGCAAAAGAATAAGAAAAGATAATAAAAGTTAAATTGGAGTTAACTGAGTTGGGCAAAGAGTCTTCTCGGGTAAACGCACAATTAGTGCCCCGAATTGAGGAGAATTTGCTTATCACAACTTTGGGGGTTCATTTTTGGGAGATAGACGAATTTGGATAGGAAATTTTTGGGGAGACAATTTTTTTGGAAGCAAATTTCAGAACGCTGATACGAAGAAAGTCTTCGAGGGGAAGGTTATTGATAGGAGCAAATTCGCATACAGTTCCTGGAGATTGCATAATAGCATCAGGATCAGGTAAGGTCTTGTGTTTTGACTATCCATTAAATATGCAATTATCCCTTCCTGTCTTCTTCGTGTCTGTGGTTTGTAGATCTGAATTCTCTGTGATGAAAGTTTTAACTGTTCAATATTGTGAATTTATTAATTGTTCGTCAATAATTTCTGTATCCATGAAGACTGGATGAATTATGAGAGCCCTTGTTTTCTTGATTTAGAAATTAAGATTTAATTTAATAAGGGTTTTGTTTTTATGTAATTGAAAGTTCTAGATATAAAAATAAATAAATAAATAAATAAATAAATAAATATATATATATATATCCTTTAAAAAAAAAAAAATGTTTAGCAAACTTAGTGAAACTTTAGGTTAATTCTTTTGGATCCCTTGGCGGGGCGTTACAATGTGTTCATGATTTACTTTCAAGCTTATCATTGTGATCAGTAGATTATATCTAAAATGTCATTGCAGTACTTGTTTATGTGATCTATGATATTGTTGAGATAAGGGTTAGTGGTGATAGTTTGATATTTGTTTCAAAGGATAAAAGTTTTATAGATCCTTATTCACCCCACCCCCTCTCAATATCTTACTTTCCTAATAGAATTTCAACATTTCTATCTACTTTACAAGCCAAAAACTTCTTTGATAGTACACTAATATGAAAATTTTGAAGTTGAATATGACTTTTGGTAAGGTTCTTTACAAAGGTTTTCAAGAGAACATTGAGGGGGCTCATTAGATACTACATTTTTCCACTCTTAGTCGACCCTACTAACCTATTGTTACTTGATAATCCAAAAAATGGTGCTTCCTCTAAAGATTGTCCTAGCCTCTCATCACATGGGTTGTTAGACCTTGCATACTTTTTTAAGATATCAAACATTGAGAATACTAAACTTATACTAATGGGGTTATCTATGGTGGAATTTTAGAAACCCTTTAGTTGTCTGCACACACCTTTTCAACTACCCATCACTACATCAATATAATTTAATTATGGCCATATTTCCATGAGCCAACTTTATTAGGAATTAAAAAAATGTCATATTATCAAATTATTGAATCTTATAGAAGTTCTTTATGCATGTTAATATTATCAATGTTTAGAACTATGCAAATTGCTACTAGAAGCAAGATCATGTATAGTACCAAAATTGTTAGGCAAATAAAAATTTAGTCTATAGTTTGTTTAGCTTGATCTCCAAAAAGGTCACACAAAAGGAATAATTCATAATTATTTTTGAGATGAAATATAAGAAAAATCTTCACAGCGTGGTTACATAAAAAACATCAATATATGCATCCTTTTGAACAAAGATGCTGAACATGATAGGAAATATGTTACCCTAAATAGAAAAAAGAGATTTGAAAGGTCTCATAAAGTGACATACAACAAAAGGTTTCCCTTAGTTTTCCATAGTAGTAGCATCTTGATGGCCTTTGTTTGCCAAAGTAATATAATCCAAAATGGATTTCTTATTTAACAATGTGTCAAACAAGACTGCATCTTTTTTATAACACATTAGGTATATATGCAAGGGAAGGATAAGGAAGTACAATTGTTCTCTTCCAAGATGATATGACCATCCATCACTAGTCATAGCATATCTTAAAATAGTTATGTAATGATATTTACTATCCTTAACATGTTATTTAATGGAGTTAATGAAAAACTTAAATAGATGAAAACATATGCAAACACAAAAAATGAAAGCATTTAAATACATTCGATTATTCAAGGGATTCACCACCAATTAACAACATAGTGTTACTTAAAACATTTCTAAGCAGATAGTAAATAGACATAAAGAAGAGATTTGAGTTTATAGAAATCTTATAATCAATTAGTCAATGTTAAAAGAATGTCATCATTATAAACCCAATTTAATTTGCAAAGCAAACAATTAATATTAAATGATATAAATCGTATTGTGTGTGTGTGTGTGTGTGTGTGTGTGTGTGTGTGTGTGTGTGTGTTTGTTTGTGTGTGTATGCCAAGTTATTAAATTATTGTTCAAATAGATAACAATAAATTCAATAATAGTAAATATAAATTCATAACACTAAACATGTGGCTCGAATGGTAGCGGTTATAGCAGAAGCCAAAAAATGTGATGCCCATGTACATACATAAAAAATCCACCTTGTAGTGCAAACATAGATATTCACATGTTTAGTGTACGTGGAATGAATAATTTATTTAATACTTATTTGAAAAAATACAGGCCATGGCAATTTGTACAACAATGTTCATTTCACATTGTTGAGGCCCTTGCATTATCCATAAAATGTCAACTTTTCAAATAGTTATTTATAAAAATCAAACTATTTATGCCTCAAGGAGGATAACAATGGTAGATCACTATAATGCTAACTACTTTATTGTTGAGAACTACCTAATTCCTATTGAATTTTTCATGAACCTTCTCTATGTTTGATACATACAAACAAACCACACACATCAATGTAATTATCCTTGGACCAAACCATGATTTTACTAATTTGGATTTTGGTTTGGCCTATCATCAACCCCCATAAACCTATACACACAAAAGATAAGAGTATGTACACACTAGAGAATGACTTTACACACACACACACACACACACACAAATAAATACATAGAAATACATTTTAGAAAGATTATGTAAAGCAATAGTAGACCATACTAGGGAATTTTAGAAAGCATGGAAGGGGTGAGTATCATTCCACTTCAAAAAAATGAAAAACAATGTACATTTCAAGAGGGTAAATGATGAAATGATGAATGCCCAAATTGTCAGATTCTACATCCACAATTAAATCAAGCCAAGATTTCTATCTTGAGAAGAGGAATTCACATCTTGAGAGCTCTTATACCATGTTAGAGTTTTAGGCGACTCTACAATACCCCTAGGATCAAATGAAAGACCAAGATAACTTCTACAACAGATTGAAAAGACAGTTGCATTAAAATTAAAAAATGATATTATTAAAAATTAATATCAATGGATCACATGGACATGATTAATTGAGTCCAATTGATTTATTAAAATGTACATAATAGGCCTCTTTATATAGGAAAGGTGATAAGAGAAAATGAAAAGGAGAAGATAATCAATCACCTACACAAGGTGGAATCACATGTCTACCAAAGGTGGATCATCCTTAGTTAAGTAATGAATTATGTGCAATAATGAGTGTATGAATGCTTTCAACAACTAGTTTTCAAAATTTCAAGGCTGGGTCATAAAGATCAACTCTCATATGCTGTATTCATCTATGGTGATAATATATTTGTAAAGTTGGTATTTTCTAAAAGGGATATTCAAATGAACTTTAAGCCCTTAAACCAAATAACTTAGGTTCAAGGTTGAAGTTCAAGAGTTGAACACACATGGTTCAAATCTCAAATTCAAAGATAAAAAATGTAGGTTCAATGTCCACAGAAGTTTTGAGTTCATTGGTTGGTTAAGAAGTTGAATTGCATAGTTAAGGTTCAAGGTTCTAGTTTCACATCTACCAATTCAATAATGAAGATTTACCAACCCAAATTTATAGTATTTGGGAGCAATAATTGAAGGTTGAAAGTGAGGGATTCAATTCCATTGACTCATTAGTGTAGAAGCATGAGTTCAAGATACTGATTTTAGTTTCATAATTCAAAACTTATAGATTTGAAGGTTCAAAATCCAACATACAGATTAGATAGGTTCAAGATCAAAAGTGTTGCAATTCTTTAGAATAACTTAGGGAGGGGGGGGGGGGGGGGTGGTGAATCAATTATCCAAGGTCCAAATGTACAAATTAAACTTTTCACAACTTAGTGAACTCACATTCATAAAACATTTTCATCATGCATGCATCCATTAAATCATACAATCACTTAAACTTGTAGGTTACTATCATATCAAATTTGCAGAAACATAAGCATTAAAAATAACAGATTCAATAACACATTTGACACAATGATTTAATGTGGAAACCCAATTTGGGAAAAACCACCAGTAACATGCTTCTCATGCTCACTCTTCTAAAGTGATGCCCTATGATAGGGAAACCCTGTTAATGGTTACAATGCACACTATTAAATGTGACCTGGTTAAAGGATTTTGATCAACTTGTTAGGAGTGAGACTTGTTAGAGGAATTTAGATAATTCACTTGGAATGTCACCCTGTTAAAGGATTTACAATGACTATTAGGTCAACCTTAATCCAAAGGATTTATCCTAGACTAATACAATGATTAGAAAGTAACAATAAGGTTTGATCTGATAACAACTTACAACACACTTGCAGATTATAGATCTTTGTTTCAGTCCTCCATTCTTCTTGGATTTCGCACACTTCAACTCTAACAACTTGTTTACCTTTCAAGAATCTATACCCTTAAGCCTTCTTTCTTTTCTTGCTAATACATGCACTTCTCGTAGGTCACTAAATGAAGCAATACCCTAGACTCCTTGTCTTCCTTAGGTTCTTGCATATAATAATCTTTGCTTCTGACCAACCATCTCTATAAATAGAAAATTAAAATATTTTTCCGTTTATCCTGCATCATCCATTTTAGGGTTAGGTTGGATTAGGTAGGATTCAGTGAATCTAGCCATCATTTCATTTTATTCCCTTCTATAAACTTCTCCTTCAATCTTCTTTAAATTTTCCTCAAAATGGTTTATTTTGAATTTTGTGCCACTATCTCATCAAGCTTATCTTCTACACCATTCACACAATCTAAGAAATCAAGCTTGTTGGCTTGAATTCATCAATTTCTCGATCTTTCTCATAATGCTGACACTTGACATTAACTAGATTTTGATGCTCAACACATACTATGTTGGTCAACATCCACTATCAAAACACTCAGCAAGAACTAAAGTTTGCTAGTGCTTGGCATCAACTAAACTTTACTTGGCTTATACTGTATCGCTCAACTTACATTGAAATTGACTTTTTCTTGAATCTAGCTAATTTTTTCTCGACTTACACTAACTTTTCTCGACACCTACTATGCATATTGTTAAGCTTGGTAGACACAATTCTTTTAACTTGTTCTTTTGAACTTAATTAGTGTAAGCATCCTTTGCAACATTAAGTAGACTATCAATGCACTATAATATCACTATCTTAAGTAATCCTTGTATTCCTTTTCCATATCATAACTCAACCTTTTCTCTAGATTCTATTGTTACTTCATTTAATCAAATCCTCTTCACTAATCAAACAAATGATAAAAATCATCTAAGCAATTATCTTACCAGCAAGTGGCAAGTTTGACATAAGTGACAAAACAATGATTGAAACACATATTCATACTTATATCAATTTGTTTTCAACAATCTCCCTCTTTGTCATTGATGTAAAAGAAAACTAACTAAACTTAATAAGTATAACCAACAAAATACAAAAAGGAAACTAATTCTTTGTATTGAAATCTCTCCCTCTATCAACAACTTTTCATCTTCTAAATAGGTTACAAAATTTTGTTCTGATCAACAAACAATCAATCAACTCATCCTTATGACTCCCTTAGAATCACTTCAATCTCCCCCACCATTATCTCCTCTTACTAGGTATATGCAATTAGTAGGTAGACTATCTCACTCTGAGTATATATTTCATGTGTCTTCTATCTATATCTTCTATCTCCCTTTATGTCTTTCTTTATGGATTTCTCCCTCTTTGACAATAGTATCTTCCTTAGCAATTAGGATTTCTTCTTCTTTATTTCTCCCTTTCTTTATCTTTCTCCCTCTTTGACAAAAATGCCAAAGACTTTTAATCTTAATATGTAGATATGAACATTGTTAGTTTCTCCCTTGGTCACCTAGCTTGTGACTAATTTGTAACTCCATCTCTTTGATTACTTTAGGCAACTCCTAAAGTAGGATCCATTGCATCAATATGTAGCATATGTCAATCAACTTTTTTGATGTAGGGAACTTCTCATGCTTCTTAGATAGCCTTTGATAGGAGTATCGCCCCTAGTTTAGCTCTTAGATACTCAAGAACATCCTTAGGTAATGCTTTTGTGAAGATATCAACTATTTGCTCCTTTGTGTTGACATATTCCATCTTCACCTCTTTAAATTGAGCTAACTCTCTCAAGTAATGATATTTGATTGCAATGTGCTTAGTCTTTGTATTCATCACAAGATTCTTTGATATATTTATAACACTTATATTATCACAATAAAGTATCACA
The DNA here is from genome assembly GCA_028749045.1 of Cupressus sempervirens. NCBI lineage: Eukaryota > Viridiplantae > Streptophyta > Pinopsida > Cupressales > Cupressaceae > Cupressus > Cupressus sempervirens. Next base: position 558,074,521 of record CM053786.1, on the reverse strand, counting down.
GGTTCAGTGATTTCCTCTTTCATACCTTTGAGTAGTTGTTTGATCCATAAAATGTTTTTACAATTTACTGCAACAACATATTCAGCTTCAACAGTGGATTGAGATATACAATTTTGTTTCTTGCTAGTCCATGTAACCAACCTTTTTCCTGAGAAAAATTCTCCTCCACTGGTGCTCTTTCTGTCATCAATATTTCTAGCCCAACAAACATCAATGTAAGCTCTCAATTCAAAATTTTCATTTTTCTTGTAGTATAGAACATAGTCTTCTATTCCATTTAGATATCTCTTTATTCTCTTAACTTCCATCAAATGATTCTCTCTGGGATTAGCAAAGAATCTTGTAATTATCCCAATATATAATGTAATATTAGGTCTGCTATGTACTACATATTATAATTTCCTAATCATAGACCTGTATAATGTTTGATTCACCTTAGCCGAATCATCATTCTTTGACAATTTATGGCCTATCACCATAGGTGTGCTTACTGGCTTTGAATCTTCCAATCCAAAAGTTTTTAGTATCTCTTTTACATACTTTAACTGAGTGGTATACATACCATATTTCATTTGATGTACTTGCAAACCTACAAAGAACTTAATCTCTCCAAACATAGACATCTCAAATTCTTTCTTCATTTCATTTTCATTTGCAAAAGATTTATATAAAGTATCTTTACCTCTAAATATGATATCGTCAATGAAAATTTCAGATATTAAAATACTTTTCCCTTTCTTTGTCTTCAAGTACAGATTGATGTTATCATTAGTCCTCTCAAATCTAATCTTCACAAGATAATTATGAAGCCTTTCATACCATGCTCTTGGTGCTTGCTTCAATCCATATCAAGCTTTGTGTAGTTTGCATACCATATTTTTGTTGTTAACATCAACAAATCCTTCTAGCTATTCTATATAAACCTCTTCCTCTAATATACCATTTAGAAATGCAGACTTAACACCCATTTGATAAACTTTGAAACCTTTGTATGTAGAGTAAGCAAGTAGAGTTCTTACTCATTCCAATCTTGCAACAGGTTTGAATGTTTCTCCATAGTCTATCCCTTCTTCTCGTACATATCCTTTACAAACTAATCTTGCCTTGTTCATTGTGACTTCACCATTTTCATCTAACTTGTTTCTATATACCCACTTGGTGCCAATCACATTTTTATCTTTTGGTCTAGGAACTAGAATCCTTGTCTTATTTTTCTCATTTTGTTCAATCTCTTCTTTCATGGCTTTACTCTTGTCCACATCTTCTAAGGAATCTTTCACTACTTTAGGTTCTTGCATGCTTAGCAAACACATATCATTTCTCATCTTGTTTCTTGTCATTGGTCTAGCATCTTTATCTCCAATGATCTATGCAACAAGATGATGTCTCTTGACATACTTAGACAATCTTGGTTCTTCTCTATTTTTCTCATTTGGTCTCTAAACTTTTGAATCACTATGTAAATCTCTATCAGGTAGTTCAACATCTCTTTCATGTAAACTAATCTCAGAATCAAAATATGCTTCAACTTCACTCTGAAACTTGATCCCTAAATATAGCTCAGTTCCTGAATACAACTTAGCATTCATAGTATGTGACTCAGAAATCACTGAAACTTGCTATTGATTTGCAACTTGATTTATAACATTTTCATTCGTAGGCATACCTTCATAAAAGTATACAAATGATTTGTATTCTTCTAGTTCCTTCATAGGTTCAGTCTCATTTACTTCTATATATTTATCAAATTTCACATATGCACTCTCCACAACTTTGTTAGTGTTAGTACTAAAACACTTATAAGCTTTACTTCTTCTAGAACAACCAAGGAATATGCCTTCTTCAAGGATATGATTCAAGTTATAGACAACTGTACGTATAATTTCTCTCTAGTATTTCAAATAAACATTTTTCTCCATCATGAGTGTCCTAACATAGTCCATTATAGATCTATTCCTCCTTTCCACAATTCCATTTTGTGGAGGGTTCATAGGAGCAGATGTCTATCTTTTGATTCCTTTGTCATTACAAAAATATCAAACTCATTTGATGTAAATTCTCCTCCTCTTTCAGATCTCAAACATTTCAAACTTTTACCTATTTCTTTCTCAACTCTTGCTATGTACCACTTAAGCATTTGGAAAGCATCATATTTCTATTTCAAAAACATAACTCTCATCACTCTATAATAATTATCAACAAATAACACAATGTATTTATCTCCTTTGTAGCTTTGCACTTCAATTGGTCCACATAGGTCATTATGAACAATCTCTAATATTCCTTTAAAGGTACGAGTCTTACTCTTAAAACTTGACTTTGTCATTTTGCCTAATTGACATTGTTTGTAAATTATATTTACAAGTTTCTTCAACTTAGGTAAACCTCTGACTCTTCTCATGTTACTAATACTAACCAAGTTATCAAAATTAACATGACATAACGTCTTATGCCATAGCCACACATCATCAAACGCTACAACTAAACAAGTAGTATCCTCTATATCAAGGTAGAATAGACTACCTTTAGTTTGATCACCTTTTCCAATTAGTTTCCCATCAATATCTTATATCTTATCAATCTTGTTCTCAAACTCAACCTTACAACCTGAATTATTCAATCAAATTATAGTTAATTCCTTTGACATAATAAGCATTGTCACATGAAATCTTTTCTATGAGTTGGATAGAACCTTTTCCTTTTATCAAACAAGGTGCATCATTACCAAACCTTACACTATTTCTATCATAATAATTCAAGGTAATCAACTTTCTTTTATCCCTAGTCATGTGATGTGAACACCCACTGTTAATGATAAACTATCATTCTTGTTCACACAAGACACTAGTGTAGTTGCCTCATTTTTCATTGCAACATACACCACTTCATCATCATGATCGTTAGATTCATCTTTTGTTTCCTCTTCAACAATGTAGCAAGACTTCTTGCCTTTGTCTTTGTAATATTTTTTGTCTTCATCTCTCCTACTTTTGTACTTGTCTCCACCCCTTTAATTCTTCTTCTCTGGACATCTAGCAACAATATGACCAACCTCATTGCAATTGAAACACATGATAGGTAATTTACCTTTAAACTTGCCTTTACCTCTATGAAATCTCCTTGCTAGTAGTGCTTTAAGTTGTTCTACATCTACCTCATCTGTATCACTGTCATTGTACATATATTTTACCTTTTTCTTCTTCTTCTCATTAGGTTCCTTCAATGACATCTTATCTTTGAAAGTAGATTCAACATTTTTTAGGTTTGTAATTATCAAAATTAGCTAGCTCAAAAGCAATGAGCCTACATACCAGACCTTCAAGAGTCAGATCATTCCCTGGAATACATCTCAATTCTTGTATTATAGAAAATCTAATAGCATAAATAGGCAATAGTGTTCAATTTTCTTAGTACAATCTCATCATCTATCTTACTAGTAGCTCCTCTTATTACATTAATAACATCTTTTATCCTAGAGTAATATTGAGCAATATTCTCACCTTCTTGCATTCTCATATCATCAATCTTACCTCTAAGACTTTCAAATTTGGCTCTTAGGAAATTTTGGTCACCTCCATAGATATTGTGTAGAGCATCCCACATTTTCTTTTTATTATCACAACCCTTGATATCATCAAACTCAACATAACTTAGGGTAGAGAAAATCTCCAACATTGCCTGGTTGTGTTTTTTCTTCTTTTTCAAATCTTCAATAGTTAGGGCTCCAACATGATTAACATGTTATGTGATGATGATTGTGCATGATCTCCAAGTCCTCCAAGGTGTAGCTTCATCAGAATTTTCCATGTAGGAATGTTATCTCTATTAAACTTAAGTACCTCTCTTTTTGACATCTTGATCCTTTTACTTCTAGTACCTTCAAACTAGTCCTCTTAAGTAGATGGCTCTGATACCAATTGTTGGAATTATTTAGAATAAATGAGAGGGGGGGTGGGTTTGAATCAATTATCCAAGGTCCAAATGTACAAATAAAATTTTTCACAACTTAGTAAACCCATATCTATAAAACATTTTCATCATGCATGCATTCATTAGATCATATATATACTTAAACTTGTAGGTTACTATCAAATCAACTTTGTAGAAATGTAAACATGAAACATAAAAGATTCAATAACACATTTGACATAATGATTTAATGTGGAAACCCAATTTGGAAAAAGTCACTAGTAACATGCTACTCATTCTCACTCTTCTCAAGAGATTTCTTGTAAAAGGCCAACCCTGTTAAAGGTTACAATGCATAGTGTTAAATGTGACCTGGTTAAAGGATTTCAATCACCCTATTAGGAGAGATCCTTATTAGAAGACTTTAGATCATTCACTTGGAATGTCACTTGGTTAAAGGATTTACAAATTACTATTAGGTCAATCTTAATCCAAAGGATTTACCCTAGACTGATACAATGATAAGAAAACAATAGTGACACTTGACTTGATAACAACTTATAACACACTTGTAGATTATAGATATTTGTTTTAGTCCTCTATTTTTCTTTGCTTTCACACACTTTAGCTTTGACAACTTGTTCAACCTTCAACCATTCATACCCTTAAGCCTTCTTACTTTGCTTGTTAATGGATATAGTTCTGTTATGTCATTGAATGAAGCAAATACCCTAGACTCCTTGTCTTCCTTAGGTTCTCACACATGAAAACCATTGCTTCTCACCAGCCATCTCTATAAATAGAAAATTAAGATCTTTTTCAATTCATCCTCCATTGTCCATTTTAGGATTAGGTTAGATTAGGTAGGATTCAATGAATCTACCCATCATTTTACTTCATTCCCTTCTAGAAACATCTCCTTTAATCCTCTTTGAATTTGCCTCAAAATGATTTATCTTAAATTTTGTACCACTAGATCATCAAGCTTATCTTCCACATGGTTCACACAATCCAAGAAATCAAACTTGTTAGCTTAGATTCATTGAATTCTCAATCTTTCTCATAATGATGATACTTGGCATTATTGGCTTCTGATGCTACATTGCTTGACATCCACTATCAAATTACTCGACACAAACTAAAGTTTATTGGTGCTCAACATCGACTAAAGTTTACTTAGCTTACACTGTATCACTTGACATACACTAAAATTTGACTTTGCTCGGCTCCAACTGATTTTCTGCTCAACTTACACTAACTTTTCTTGGCACCTACTATGCAAATTGTTAAGCTTGGCAGACATTGCTCTTTTAACTAGTTCTTTTGAACTTAATCATTGTAACCCTCCTCTACAACCTTAAGTAGATTATCAATGTACTATAATATCACTATCTTAACTAATCCTTGTACTCCTTTTCCATCTCATAACTCAACCTTTCCTCTAGCTGCTATTGTTATCTCATTTGATCAAATCCTCTTCATCAGTCAAACAAATGATAGTACTCAAATCATAAAAGCAATTGTCTTAACAATAAGTAGTAGGTTTGAAATTAGCAACAAAACAATAATTGAAAACACATATTCATACTTGTATCAATCTATTTTCAACAATCCAACCATTTGTGGGACCCAAAAATTTACATTAGACTTCATGGTTAAAGCTCATCGAGCCACTAATATTGTGAAAGATATATGCCTAGCTTTCATTATTTCTTTTTGAAGACATAAATTACATATGGGTTAGTGGAATATAATAATTCATGAATGTGGAGAATCTAAAAGTAATATTTGTATCAATCCATAATCTATAGAATTCTACTAAGAAATTGATATCTTTCAAAGGGAGGAGACAGGCACATCAAATCATTTGAAGGAATGCTTAAGCTTGATGTGCTTAGGAAAATGTCGTGGTTGAATGTGGCGAGTCCATGCTGTCCAAGAGGACATGATGCATAAAAAAGAGATGGTTTTTCATGAAATGAAGAATATTCATATGTATGATCAAATCTATGGACTAGCCAACAATGATTTTCAATTGGCTCCAAGCTCACAGGTTTAGTTTATTTGGGATTTTTCTTGTTGCCCAACATTTGGAGAGAATAAAATTCATAGTGAGATCAACCAATAGAAGGGGCAAAAAGATTAGGGTATGATGGTAATGAAGCTATGAGGGTTGATGTGTGTCACAACCAGTCTCTCTGTAACCCAAACAAAATGACACCTTATTGCTAAGTAGATAAAAATTGTGATTTAACCTATATCCTTATTTCTTAAATTAACAAAAAAAATTTAGGGTTTGTGATTTTTTTTAGAAAAAGTACACAATGGATTGAAATTAAAAACTATTACCTTTTTAGTCACATGGAGCTCATTATTAGAGAATGAAAAACCATTTTTATTTTATTTGGGGGACATGAATTGGACAAGGGGCTTTAGAAATATTTAGGGATACTCATCAAAGAGGCAAATGGATATGTTGTCAGATATTGTAGTTCAATTTCTCTGCTAGATACATAAACAAAAATTGAAAATCATAGATAGGTAAGGGGGAATGATTGATATAAACTATGAAAGAACTACTATCTCATGGAGGGCAATAGATGCATGCAAGACACATAGAACTGAAGAGTTGGAAGGTGGTTGGTAAACTAGGAAAAGAGAGAACAAACTTTGGAAAGTGGGCATAAATCATCAGGTTTTCCTTTGTCTTATGTAGCTTACTACATTTTAGGCAATATGTGGAGGAAATGTGTTAAGATTTAGTAGAACCTCACTCAAATTTATTTTTAATTTGTTGTGTATTTTATTTTTAATCAATATCTTTGAAATGCATTGTGAGATGAATTACAATTTAGCCCTATTTATGTTAACATTAATCTTGCAGTATACTAAGAAATGGATTATACAATATGAGCTTCATGTCCTTCTTGTCTAGAAGCCTTGCCTTTAGGTATAACAATCTAGAACATTAAGCTTGAGAGTAGAGGAATGAATCAATAATTGGTCCATTATCTTATTAAAGTTCACATTGAATAATGTCTCCCTTCTAATTATGGCTATTGGAGTTCTTAATCATAATAAGTCTAGGACTCCTCATTCTATTATAAAGTTTATTTTTGATTCACTATTATCAAGTCTTAAAAAATTTATTCCCTCTTAAGCTAAAGGATGGCTATCAGATATAGTGTTTGGTTGACACTTTACTACAATATGAACAATGGCTATTATAGATAGTTCAAATGGAATGCCTCCACTAAACCTTGTAGTATGATTTAGGCATAGGGAAATTCCTCTAACTTCCATTGTATGCATTTTTGGTCCTTCGTGTTCTGTAGTTGCAAAGAAAAATCATATAATGTTGTAGCTTGTTATGATTCACTTGACTGGTTGCAGTGAGTCTCAATGATATGGATTGATCAATATCTATAGGGAAGTAGTCATGAGACTATTCTTTGCTTGAGTTGTGAGCACATACACAACATGCAACATCAATTATGGAAACATTAATTACATTATGACCTTTATCTTTTATACGAACATATGAAAATTAGTTCCATTTTTTTGAACATGGCTGTCAAATATAATTAAATGTTATTTTTCACTGTACAGAGATGCCACCAATATTTTTAACACCAATTTTCTATTCACTTGAAACAACATTACAAAATTTGTAAATTCAACATTTTTAGTTATTGTGATAGTATTTACTTCAATACTATTGTTGTATACCACTATTGATCAAACTATAACTCCATTTTGGTAAAATAAATATGATTGTGTGGATGTTGGAGGTATATTAACATGACACTAAATGCTTAAATAGCTCAGTGTGTTGCTTTGGAAATGTAAATTCTTCACCTATGTTTGACTATGATTACTTCTTATTCTATTTCAATTTACACAACTTGAACAAAAAGAAATGATATAAAGCCTAGTTTTGTGTGGAATATATCATGTTTGTATACAAATCTCTCCACAACTATTATTCTATTAACCTAAAGCTATCTAGTATTAATGCTATATCATGTTGCTTATTACATTATGCTAATATTATATTCCTTTTGAATATGATTTCTGAAGTTGTATACTATAATTTAGTGATGCTATCCATGGAATCATCCAAACTATATGATGTTTTCTATAGAAGTTTTGTCAGAAGTGTTAGGTTCTGATTAAACTAGAACTAGTGAATCACCTAGAGTTCATAAGAAAGAATGCAAAAAACTTATCACTTTCTAGATCTTAATGGAATTATGGAAAATATAAACATTGATATTAATTATTTTTAACTTTTTTTTCCCTTATGTTATAGAAGATATGTATGATAGCTGTGTGATGCTTCCTTGGTTGTTTATGTGGGATTGTGACAAAATTGATCTTCATTATCACGATATAATATTTCCATTTAAGGAATGAGTACTTTCTTTGGAAACATATTGGAATACTTAGAAAAGCATTAGAATTTGGTTAAAATTTGAATTTAAGGTACTAATCCATGAGTTGTTATAGATAATTGAATGCCTTATGTTTATTATAGAAGAGAATTCCTGGGGTTATATTGTAATTTTTGGTTACATGTTGTTTCCTTGAGCTATGACTATTTATTACTATCTCAAGTGTTTTATTTACTCCTTCATGGGATGGGTCTAATATGGCTATAAATGGAAGTTTAGAGATGGTTACAATATGCTATATTTCTTCTACCCACTAGTGTATTGTTATATTGGATTTGGTATGCTTAATTTCTTCTATCAACTAATTCTGGCTCTTAAAGTGATTGGCCAAGACATTTTATTTTACTGCATATGTGTAGATATGTTGCTATTTCATTGTATTTCATATGAGTAGATATTAGTTCATTTATTACATTGCATATGGGTAGATATGTTGTTGTTTTATATTCCCTACCACATTTTTTGATTAGGCTACTTATACATATGTGGAAAGTAGTATATTTCATGGTTGCACTAGATCCATTTGATCCTCTTGTTCTGAATTGCTAGGATTCTCATGCTAGGTTTGGGGTGTTCTTTATGCTAGGAAGGACCTTAAGGGAGCTAAATACTCCATGGTTGGCATGGTAAAAGTGCTTGGGCCACATTCTCATCTTAGATAGTAGATGAACAATGTCTAATGGTTGTGGAGATCGAAGCTTGCTGATGGACTCATGTTTGAGGTATCTTGTTTAACTCTACATATGATGTGATATATATATAACCATCTTATGATGATAATTTTGGGTGTCTTTGTACTCAATGAATAATGTATCTTTTGTACTCCTTGAGTGCATTATTAAAACAAACATTTGGATGGATGAATGGAGTGTAGGTAAGCATTCTTGGAAAATGTCATGTGATACATTATTTAATGGATAACTATTGTTGGATCCTTGATTATGGTTAATGAGATGGTTATTGACTTTTCAAACTATTTGATTTGTATATTTTTATATCTATAGCAATTTGATGATGTAACAATTGCTTAGTAGGACATGGTTCTTACATATGGTATCATAGCAGTGTTTAAACACTAGGGCCTTGGGCTACTATGCTAATTTTCACAAATGTGTATGGGTACATGTGTTTGATTTGTCACCATGAGCACTAGAGATTTTTATTCCACACTAGGTCCTTCAGTTCACCGTGCTTAGTTGTGACCCTAGGTTACACAACTCCAAATCAACTAAGCTTAGTCTATGTGTATGGGTATAGTCTCTTGGGTTGAATATTATATCTTTGACTTATGATTAGTTTAGAAAATAAATGATAGGATGCTCCTTTAAGTATGTCATGATCTTAAGGTGAAGTTGCATTCTTTCATTCTTTAAAGATTGTCAAAATGGAACTCTCCTGAAATGAATGGTAAGTTGAGCATCTCATTTGGGTATGATAGTATGGATTCAATATTTTCACAATATACATATTGTTTATGTTAGGTTTGAAAATAAAGTACTTGGTTCTTGCATGTGTAAATAAAGAAGGATATAAATTGCTAATATCCATTGAGGTGGTTAATTGATTGTTATGAATGTCTATAAGAGACTATACTTGGTTTGTGATAGCGATGGAAGTATGTCTTATATTGTGTAAGTGACACATGTTGTATAGGTAGTGCAATAAATATGATACTAGATTCATGAGATTCTTGGAATAATCTAGCATGATATGAAGGAAGAAAAAGGAATTATAGTTTTAAAACTATAGCATGTTGCATTTTTCCTTTATGAAAGCATGAAAGTGCAAAATAAAAGATATAATTAACAAAATGTGATGCATGTTTTGAAGTTTGGTCATGTTCTTAGTGCTCCTTTGATGCAAGGTGCTATGAAAAATCTACTCCCTATGGCAATTGGTGATATTCATTGTGTTTTATGTGAATTGGTTTTCATTTGATCATTTTATCTTTCCCTTTTTATAAATTTTAAAGTAATGAAGGGTTAGCTTGAAATTTTATATCTTCCTTGTAACCACCTAGCCACCTATTTTCTCAGTGATATATCTTCTGTAACTCATGTTCACTTTTTATTTGGTTTTTTCCCTCCTTTTTGGAATTTGAATTAGAAATTGTGAGTGTTGATTTCAAGATTTATTTGATCTTGAGGTGGCTAGGGTGTGTGTGTTTTATGATGCTAGTCATTTTTAATAGAGTGATTTCATCTATCATGTTTAGTGTGGAAAATTGATAGGATATTTAAGGGATTAGTTTGTGAAGAACATGCCATTATTCTTTTTGCATTACAATTCTATCATTTTATGCATGAGATTTGGAAAGCTTACCTTCCAATGTGGGTGCCGAATGTGGATAGACAAGGAGGGATAGAAGTGATTTTTTTCTTTTCACTCTACCTGCCAGTATAAATTTGGTACTAAAATGCTTTGGACAAAGCTATGCACATATTCTTATTCAATATGCTTGCCCATGTTCTACCTTCCCACCACATTCATGATTAGGGCTACTTGGACATATGTGGGAAGTAGTATGTTTCATTGCTACACTAGATGCCTCATGCATTTGGTATTGTATGGGAATTGCATGATTGGGAATTCTACATGTTTGGTAGGATCCCAAGGAAGTGCCTTTTGTATTATTTGGGCATTGCAAGGTTGGGAATTCTACAAGTTAGGTAGGATCCCAAGGAAGTGTAAGACTTCATGGTTGGGAAAGAAAGCCCCTCAACCATATTTTATGTGATGATTTAATGGAGAGTAGTATTGATTTGGTGGTCAGCACCTCCTTTGAGGTTCATGACATGGCTTAACTACCTCTCATGGAGCTGGGTAAGTCTTGTGTTTGTAACACTCATTGATAGCTTGAGCTTTTGGTGCAACATAAAACATACCAACAATTTCTATCAAAGCCTTGGGTCATGGGTTTAAATCTTGAGAGGTCTCCTTCATTCCATCAGTGTGGAACCCTTGGTTAGTGCAGAGGGGGAGATTGTTGACTTGGTGGTCAGCACCTCCTTCAGGGTTCATAACATGGATTAATTGCCTCTCATGGATCTAGGTAAGTCTAGTGTTTGTGATGTTTGTTGATAGCTCCAGATTTTGGCACAATGGAAAACATACCAACAAGTAGGTCATACATCACAACTTGTGCTTATATGTTGGTTAAGCAGACTTACATAAAGGAAACTATTCAAATGCTTATTAATGTTAATAGATAACATTTTTGGACTTCAATTTTTTTATTGAAATATTGTGGTGACTAGATGGGCTTGAGGGCCTAGGTCATAGAAATGAGAAAAGTAGATTTACTAATCTTTACAAGGTGATGAGTATACCTTGATGATCAATTTAATTGTGCATATTACATGATAAACAATATTGTACTTATATGGTGTACTCATTGATCCATGTTCGATGTGTAGGTCAACATTTTCTATGATGCTCATTGAGATTTGATACTTTAGAATATACTTGATGTAAACATATGATGAAAAAAAGTTTTACATGTAGGTAAACTTCTTGAGTATATTCATTTATGTCATAGTATGGAGATGACATGTGCTCGACATTTTTTTTGATAATCAATGTATGAAATGAAATTATTATGGTGTTTGTCATTTTGACATGTAGGTCAAAATTTAGTATAAATATACATAATTAATTGGAAGGTATTTTAACTATTGTTGATTTGACTATATGTAGTCCAACTTTGTCTCAACTTGACTTTTGGCCTAGGTGGCATGTGTATGGAAATATAGTTTTTACAAGAGTTATAATCTAAAGAGAAGTTGATATTGTGATTCCTAGTTTATAGGAAGTTTTTGACACATTTGACTTAGTCATGCTGGCTGATGAACATCAACTAATGATTTGGCCGTATTGAGTTGTCTATTTTGGACTCCTAGTTGATATATTGTTTGACATTGACTTGGTCATTATGTATTCGACTTAGACCTTTGGTCAATATGTGCAGTTGGGATTTGGTTTTATTATCTATTTATTGTAGAACTTTGGGTCAATGTTTCTTGATACATTGATTGTGTGGCTTTCTATCAATCACCTCTATCATATTGGTTAAATATATAATACTAAATATGAGCTAAATGATGCATTTTGATGTAAAATTTCAACTTTTGCAAACATTTAGATGTATAATAATGAGTACATTGATGATGTTATATGTGGATGTTGTTATATTTTATGATGATTTAAATGATGACGAGTTAGATGTAATGTGATTACATTACTTGATTATGTTTCATGAATACTAACCTAATGTTGTGGATGCTTACTTAGTTAGTGAGAATGATATGATAGATGGTACATATTGATGATTCCTTTTATTAATCATGATCAAGGTGTGATTGAATATGAGTTTAGAGGAAACATTGAATCTTGATATTTATTGTTGTAGACTTATCTTTTGAGCTATTGACATTGTGAGTGAGCTAAAGGTATTGTGAGTGTATATGTATGAGTATGGATGGAAGTGGATATGAAGTATCTACCAACAGAGTCAAATCCATGTGATGGCAAGTAAATATAGGTATGTGTGTGATATCCTGTGACTTTGAGGTAATATGTTACTTAATTTTGAGAATCCTTGAGATAAGGAAGTGTTTAATATTTCTTCATATATTTTGTTTGATTTATGATATATGATGGATTGATATATTTGATCATGTTTTTATGAGTACTGACCTATTGATGTGGTTTCAAGTGTGTCAGAGTGGTTACAAGGCAAATGCGAGTGTGGTTGAGGTAAAAAAGCCTAGCTCCTTAGAAGGGGAAGGTTGGATTGTCTAGTAGCCTGCACACAAAATATAGTTATTATTGTTGTTGGCTTTCTAAACCTTGTTTCTCCCTTGTCTCAAGTCAACTTTGAGTTTTGTTTCTATTGAAAGCTCTTGTGAGGGAAACATAGAATGGTAGATAGTAAATTATTTTATTCATGCCTTATGATACATGAAGATGAATAATAAACTACATTACCTTACTTATTAGAGTAGAAATAAATTATGTATAATGTATTAAAATATATTTTGACCTTATTCATTAGATGGAAGTCAAAAGTGTTGATAGAAATAAATGTAAGGTATGCCTCATTGTGAGTAATAAAAGTTAGGTTTGATATTGTTCATATTATTTTCTTAAATTTCTCTAGAGATGATGGTGATCCTTCTATGTCAATGCATTAGAATGATGCATTTTCTTAGTGGGGAAGGATGTCATGACCAGTCTCCCCATAACCCAAACAAAATGACACTTATTACCACATAGATAGAAATTTTGATTTAACTTATATCCTTATTTATCACATTAACAAACAAATTTAAGGGTTTGTGAAGTTTAAAGAAAAACATAATGGATTGAAATTTAAAACTAATATCTCTTAGATACATGGAGCTCATTATTGAAGAAGGAAAAAATATTCTTTTAATTTGGGGGACATGAATTGGACAAGGAGATTTAGAAATAGTTAGGGGATACTCATCAAAGGGGCAAATGGATATGTTGTTAGATATTGTAGTTCAATTGCCCCATTAGAAACATAAACAAAAATTGAGAATCACAGATACGTCAAGGGGAATGATTGATATAAACTATCAAAGAAATCCTATATCATGGAGGGCAATAGATGCGTGCAAGACACAAAGATAACTGGAGACTTGGAAGGTGGCTAGTGAACTAGGAAAAGAGAGAAAAATAATTGGAAAGCAGGTATAAACCACCAGGTTTCCCTTTGTCTTATGTAGCTTACTATATTCTAGGTAATATGTGGAGAAAATGTGTTAAGATTTGGTAGAACCTCACTTGAATGTATTCTTTAATTTTCTGTGTATTTTATTGCATATTGATATCTTTGGAATGCATTGTGAGATGAATTATAGTTAAACCATATTTTTGTTAACAATAATCATGTGGTATACTAGGAAAAAGATTATATAGTATAAGCATCATGTTCTTCTTATCTAGAAGCCTTTCCTTCAAGTATAACAATATGGAACATTAGGCTTGGGAATAGAGGAACAAATCAATAATTGGTTTATCCTCTTCTTAAAGTTAACTTTGAATGATGCCTCCCTTCTAATTATGTCTATTGGAATTCTTAATCATAACAAGTCTAGGACTCTTCATTCTATTACCAAGTTGATTGTTGATTCACTATTATCAAGTCTTAGAACTCCATTCCCTTTTAAGCTAATGGATGGTTACCATATCTAGTGTTTGAATGACACTTTACTACAATACAAATGGTAGTTGTTATGGATTTTTCAAATGGAATTCCTCTACCAAAATTGGTATTATGAGTTAGGAGTAGGGTAATTCCTCTAACTTCCACTATGATGAACTATTAGTAACAACAACACAAAATTGTAAAATAGAGCAGAAATGATCAACAAAATAGAGATATAGTAGAGCAACACAATACACTAGAACGGAGTAGAGATGCACAAAGAGAACTGAAACTTATACTATAAACAATATCAAATTGTTACATGCATGTATGGGGTAGGTTGATCTACTTATAGATGTGTGCAACCTTTTGGATAATTCTTTCTAGAGACTACGGTGGGGAAAACTTTTGGAGTCTTCCTTGTAATTGGATATTTCTAGAAACTATAATAAATGTTCAACTACTACTTTATTAAATAAACATTATTCTAACACTTTCCCTTAATTTCTACCACTAATGGATCTATATGTGGGAGAAATTAAAAATTAAAATAGGATGGGTCCCAACATTCAGCCTTCTTAGGTACCCATTTACAAATAAAATCTTTGTTCTACTTATCACTATTACTTTGTTTCTCTTGTCATTATACTTTAGGTTTTTAACCGGTTTACCCATAACTATTTGAGATTTTTCAACTAACACATTTTATTTTTGCTTTAGGTTTTCACCCAAAAAAGTGTTTTTGGATTACCACAAACCTTTCAAAGACTTGGCATAAATATCATCTCAATAGTATGGAAATGATCTCTAGGCTTTTCTCCTTTATTAAATCTCACTTTTTGTAGATGTTACTGGATGATGATTATGATTAATTTTCTCATACCATTTGTACTCCTTCTTGAGAATTCATACTTGAAAATTTGTACTTAAACAAACCTTTGATCATACCTACAATCTTTTGCCAACTTGATCCATAGCTCCATCCAAAATCTATTTTTAAGCACTTCTCCATAGAAATATTTTTACACTCTTTATTCCAACACGTCTTTTCACTATGACTCTTTAAGTCACAAATTTTACATGGATGTAGATCCCAACACTTATCTTTTATGTGTCCTTTCCTATTACAATTTGAACATTGCATATATTTTTTACTTTGAACAATTTTTCTTGAACCAATAATATCATTTCTTTCATCTGTTGTATATCCTAGTCCTTCATAGTTCTATGATTCCTTGTTCATGTTTTCCCAATCCTCTACCTTTGCAACCCATTTTCTTCATGATATTCCAACCAACATTCTTATTATCACAACTAGTATTATTTGCGAACACATCGTCCTTTTCCTTTTTACATTTTTTATCATCTTTAAAAACACATTTATCAAGTGATGATTCTAAATCTTTCAAATCTTCTATACTACATGAAGTATCACATACTAATTTTTTCTCCAAGCATACATTCCTCAAAGTATGTAATTGATTTAATTCATCTTTTAACAAGCCATTCTCTTCTTCTATTTTCTTCATTTCTCTCTTCAATTCTTCATTTCTTTTCTTAACAATATCAAAAGACTTTAATTGTTGTTCTAGCTCTCCATTTGCTTCAATATAAACATTAATCTAATCTAGAAAGTTACATCTTTCTGCACTTAGTTCATTTCTTAACTTTGTCAATTCTCTTTGCAAAACATCATTTTCACATATCACTCTTGCATTTTCTTTCTTTATCTTCATTAACTCTTCTTCTAAATTATTGGTCTTCTACTTTTTAACTCTTCCAAATTTTCCCATTGAGATTAAATTCTCTCTCTTTTGTCAATTTCTTTACAATATCTCAAATCTTAAAAAAAAACACATTTACTAAACAATTATTGTTCTATTCGCTGTAACCTTCCAATCCAAGCTAAGCCGTAAGGTATATGCAATTCTTAACACTCTTTGTCAACATCAAAAAATGCCATCAAATATCATGCGTACCTTGATTCATTTTTTATGACAATCCTAGTAGCGATTTGCAAACTTTGATCACTTTCGACCTTGGTCAAGAGCTGAAGACACATAACCTTTTATTTTTTATTTTTTATTTTTAATACACTTCAATATGCTCTATAAACATAGTGGTGCCTTTTTTCTTCTTCAAAATTGACTACTCCAAAACAATGCTTGCTCTTTCTTCTAGTTGGGCCAATTATTTTACCAAATCATACTTCAACAACATTTCTCTTCTCCAGACAAATTTATTTACAACCACCAATTTGGTTATTATAGAAATTCAGATCTATAAATAAATTAGAGTTTCACATAACAACAAAAATAGGACAACCCATGAATCGCAACTGGCTCTGATACCATGATGAACTATTAATAACAACAAAACAAATTATAAAACAGAGTAGAAATGATCAACAAAATAGAGATAAAATAGAGCAACAAAATACACTGGAATAGAGTACAGATGCACAAAGGGAATTGAAACTTATGCTGTAAACACTATCAAATTGTTAAATCCATGTATGGGGTAGGCTGATCTACTTATAGATGTGTGCAACCTTTTGGAGAATTCTTTCTAGAGACTACGGTGGGGAAAACTTCTGGAGTCTTCCTTGTAACTAGATATTTCCAAAAAATATAATATGTGCTCAACTACTACTTTATTAAATAAACATTATTCTAACACATTGTGTGCATTGCTGGTCCTTCATATTCTATAGCTGCAAACAAAAATCACATAATGTTTTAGCTTATCATGATTCAACTACATGGTTGTAGTGAGTCTTGTTGATGCAGATTGATTAATATTTAGGGGGAAGTAGTCATGAGACTATTCTTTTCTTGAATTGTGATCACATACACAACAAGCAACATCAATTATGGAAATATTAATTACATTATGAAATTTGTCTTTTACAGAAACATACGAAACTTAGTTCTATTTATTTGAACATGGATGTCAAATAGAATTGAATATTATTTTGCACCATATGGAAATGCCATCAATATTTATAACACCAGTAGTCTATTCACTTGAAAACATTATTGCAAACTCCACAGATTAAGAATTATTAGTTATCGTTTCTATTGTGATAATGTTTACTTTAGTATTGGTGTTGTATATCACTATTGATCAAACTATAACAAATTAATTTTGGAAAATGAAATGCAATTGTGTGCATGCCAATGGTATATTAACATGACATAAAATTCTTAAATAGCTCAGTGTGTTACTTTGGTGATGAAAATTATTCACTTGCATTTGATTATGATTTCTTCTTATTCTATTTCATTTTACTTGGCTTGAACAATAAGAAATGATATATAGCTTGGTTTTTGGTGTGGAATATATCACATTTGTAGACACATTTCTCCATAACTATTATTCTATTAACCTAGAGAAATCTGGTGTTAATGCTATATCCTACTTCTTATTCCATTTTGCTATTATTCTACACCTTTTGAATATGATTTCTGAAGTAGTATACTATAACTTGATGATGCGGAAATCATTAAGAATATATGATGTTTTGTAAAGGAGTTTTGTCAGAAGTGTTAGGTTCTAATTAAACTAGAACTAGCGAATCACTTAGAGTTCATGAGAAAGAATAAGAAAAATTGATTACTTTCTAGATCTTAACCACATTATGGAAAATGTGAATATTGGCAATAAGTATTTTAACTTTTTTTTTTTCTTATTTATGTTACAAAAGATTTGTATGATAGCTGTGTGATGCTTCATTGATCATTTATGTAGGTTTGTGACAAAATTGATCTTCATTATCGTGATATGATATGTCCACTTAAGGAATGAATACTTTCTTTGGAAACATATTGAAATACTTAGACATGCATTGGAATTTGGTTGAATTCTAAATTTAAGGTACTACTCCATGAGTTTTTATAGACAATTGAATGCCTTATGCTAATTGTAGAAGAGAATTCCCTAAATTATATTGTAATGTTCGGTTATATGTTGTTTCCTTGAGTTATGACTATCTATTATTGTCTTTATTTTATTTACTCCATGGGATGGGTGTAATGTGGTTATAAATAGGAGGGTTAGATATAGATACAATATGCTATGTTTCTCTCTACCTACTAGTATTGTTAGAATGGATTCGATATGCTTTATTTTTTCTATCAGCTATAGCTCTTAAAGTGCTTGGCTAAGCTATTTTATTTTATTACATAGGTATAGATATGCCATTATTTAATTTTATTTAATATGAGTAGATATGTTATTATTTTATATTATTTTCCATATTCTATGATTAGGCTACTTAGGTAGATCTGGAAAGTAGTATATTTTATGGTTGCACCAGATCCATCCAATGTTACGAATCGCTAGGCTTCTCATGCTAGGGTTGGGGGATTCTTCATGTTAGGAAGGACCCCAGGGAAGTTAAACATTCTATGGTTGGAATGGTAAAAGTGTCTGGGATACACTCTCATCTTAGATAGTTGATGGATAATGTGTGATGATTGTAGAGACTAGAACTTCCAGATGGACTCATGTTTGAGGTATCTTGTTTAACTCCACATTTGATGTGATGTACATAACCATATTCTGATTATCATTTTGGGTGTCTTTGTACTCATTGGATAATGTATCTATTATACTCCTTTTATGCATTTATTAAATCAAGCATTTTAATGGATGAATGGAGTGTAGGTCAACAAAATTCCATTCCCTCTTAAACTAAGGGATAGTTACCATATCTAGTGTTTGAACGATACTTTACTACAATATGAGTGGTGGTTGTTATATTGTATAATAGATTATTATGAGTATAATTATGATTATACTCCCTAAGTTATATTGTAATGTTTGGTTACATGTTTTTTCTTTGAGCTATGACTATCTATTATTATCTTAAGTCTTTTATTTACTCCTGCATGGGATGAGTCTAGTGTGGCTATAAACGGGAGGGTTGGAGATGGATATAATATGCTATGTTTCTCTCTACCCAATAGTACTATTAGAGTGGATTCAATATGCTTTGTTTCTTCTGTCAACTAATTATGGCTCTTAAAGTGCTTAGGAAAGCCATTTTAGTTTACTGCATATGTGTATATATGTTGTTATTTCATTTTATTTCATATGAGTAGATATTCTTTAATGAATAACTATTGTTTAATCACATAGTTAGCCTAATCACATAATGTGGTAGGGAGTATCTACACATATTTAGTAAAATAAAATGGCTTGCCTAATGTCATACATTCTTTAATGAATAACTATTGTTTAATCCTTGATTATAGTTAATGAAATGGTTATCAACTTTTCAAACTAGGGTTTTGTTTCTTTATTTGCACATTTCGAGTAATTTAGTGATGTGACAATTGATTAGTAGGACATGGTTCTTATAGCAAGTAACAATAACCTATATAAGCCCAAATTAGGTATATGAAGAATGCATGTGTTTAACAAAATGCCAAAGCTTGGGAAGCTTAGGGAGGGGAAAATTTGATAAGATATTGAGCCCGATTGGTGAAATAATCCAAATCAATCGAGGGAATTTTACTGTGAAGAAGAATGTACCATTCTCTACCAATAATAATAGAGCCATCTAAGAATGTTATAGATAAGGTACTGGTGATATTAACCTGTTGATATGAGATGTGGGCATAGACTATACCAGACATCTCTAGCTTAAAGATGTGTACATAATGGTGAATATATAGAAGATACTAGAAAACTATTTAACAAAATACCCATAAAGGTACATTGATTCATGATGAGAATCAAATTATTAAGCCTTAGATGTTGTGGGGCACAAGGTACCAAATGAGAACATGGACACAAAGTAGGACTAATACGTTTCATGTCAAATCCATTGAATCTTGCACACATATAACCCCAAGCTAAGTATAGAATCCATCATTAGGTATGTAGCCTAATCAACTACTTCAAATGGGAAATGGCATATGAAATACTAGTTCCTTAAATGTGATAGTGTTTCATATTTATGTATGCAACTTATGTTCCTTGTAATTCAACAATGGTGGAGAAGGAACTATGAAGATTCACCACCAACATACATAATTCTTTAAAAGTTGAAGGGATCCCAAATAACAAATCCATGTTGAGGAATCTTGGAAGGCTCAACATATGACGAAAATGATGCTAGATGGTTCCCTAATTGAAATTTCAAGTGCCACATGTCAAGGCTATGTGTACACTTCCTAAAAACTACAGTTTTATTAGATATTAAACAATGTTTTCATAACCAAACATTAGGAAATATATGATTCACAAGAATCAATTTCAATAACTTAAAAAAACTTAATGGATGTGGTAAATAGATATGCCACAAAACATCAAATGTGGGGTCATTCTTCTAGTTTTTCGAGAGTCTTGGCTATGAGCGGGGAAGTAGTTGGAATACATTAGTACTGATAGTAGTAGAAAGAGATAATAGGGGAATTTATTTTACATTTTCTACATTTTTGACTTTAATGGTGGGACACAATGATCTTGTGGTTACCTTGTTATATTCAAAAATAAGGATGCATATATATTATAGATCATATGGTATGTATATTCATTTTTCTATATTAGGATAAATAATATGGTTGTATTTTTCATGTTTCTAAATATATTCTTCCATTGTTATCAAGTTTGTGTTGTATGTAAGCATGCGGTAGACTTGCGACAGTGGGTGCATCTTGTGATGTCCCAAGGAGCCTCAAAGATGAGAAGAAGTAGAAGCTTAAAGTGGTGGCCAGACCTACTGTCCCTAATAATGTTATCCATTGGCAGGTTTTTGAGTCTAATGCACAAATTGTAAGTTTCTTGTAGAATGAAGTAGAGATCTCATATAGAAATCAATCAAGATTGAATGACCAATATGGTGATCAAATCATCAACTTCAGATCCAAAAAGTTACGTAAGGGTCTTATTACCTTAGAGAGTGTCTTCAATCTTGATGATCAAGTGAGGGAAACAGGCATGAATCTAGCTATAAATAAATGAGACCATATGCCAATCACAGTTGTTGATGGAAGGACATTAAGCATAGGGAAGGTATGTTTCGAGGGCGAACAGGAATATTTGTTCATCTATGTCAAGAATTTAATGATATATTTGCTTGGTCACATGACAATTTAAAGGGGTTTGACCCTAGTTTGTTTCAACATACTATAGATCTTGTGGATAGTGTCAAGCTTGTTAGGCAAAAATAGAGGCCAGTAAACCCCAAGATTGAGCCCCTAATGAGAAATAAGCTGTCCAAATTAATTGAGGCTAGTATCATTTTCCTTATCAAGCATTCTACTTGGGTGGCAAACCTTGTCCTTGTTAGAAAAAAGAATGGAGAGATTAGATTGTGCATAGATTTTAGGGATCTTAACCAAGCCTCCCTCAAAGATCATCATCCTCTATCTTTCTTGGAGAAAATATTGTCCAAGGTTAGTGGTTTAGAGATATTCTCCTTCTTAGATGGATTCCTAGGTTATAATCATGTGTTAGTCAAGGAAGCTGATAGATATAAAACTACTTTCACTACTAAATGAGGCACCTATGCCTATAGTAAAATGCCTTTTAGATTGATGAACGTAGGTGCCACAATGGAAATGGCCTTCAAAATATGATTGAGAGGTTTGTGTTAGTCTACCTTGATGATATCACAATATATTTAAAGGATGTAGCAGAGAATTTTGGTCATCTTAGACAAGTGTTTGTAAGTTGTAGCGAGTATGGAGTATCTTTGAATCCAAGCGAGTGTGTCTTTTCCACTAACCAAGGGAAGTTATTAGGACATATTGTATCTAAGGATGGTATGACTATTGATCCAGAGAGGGCAAAGGTAATACTTGCCATTTCTCTTTCTAGTCACAGGAAAGGTCTGTAAAGTTTTCTTGGGAATGTAAATTTTGTGAGAAGATTTATTCCTAACCTAGCTACCATGGTGAAACCTCTTATAGTATACTAAAAAATAATATGGCTTTCTCATGGAACAAGGAAGGGAAATAAAGTTTTGAAGAGATCAAAGTAGCCATAGCTTCAACTCCTACTCTCATTAATCCAACATTTGATAAGGATTTCATTCTTTACACCTTAGGAGGCAGGTCAAATATTTATCCTATTTTGGCTCAACTAAATGATAAAAATGAAGAGCAACATATTGCTTTCTTTAGTGAAGGACTTAAAGAATATGAAAATAAGCATATCTATGCGAAAAAGCAAGCCCTTATAGTTATAAGAGCCTTGAAGAAATTCAGACACCTACTCTCTCATAAAAAAATCCATTTGCTGGTCCCTTATGCTAGTGTTAAGGATTTCTTGTTAAGCAAAGACATTAGCGAGAAAAGAGCTAGTTGGATCACCAAGGTAATGGAGTATGATGTGGATATTTAGATCACAAAACTAATAAGAGGAAAATGATTGTGTGAACAGATCATCTCATCTCATGAGCCTAATGAAGAAGTCTTGGTGTTGCAAGAATAATAGGAGGCAAGAAATGACAATCGAAGGAGTTGGATAGATGATATGAAGACCTTCTTAGTAGGGAATAGATATCCTCAAGGGTTGGATAAAGCTAAGAGAAGATAGTTTAGATTTTAGTCTATTTCTTATGCTATAATTGATGGTGTTCTATTTAGGAGAGACTTCAATGGAGCCTTGCTAAGATGTACTGATGCAGATCAAGTAGAGAGGATACTTAAAGAGCTTCATGATGGTCCTAATGGTGGCCACTTTTTAGCAAGAACCACTATAATGAAGATCATGAGAGCCAATTACTACTAGCTATCCTTGTTCCATGACTACCATGGGCATGTAAGGAAGTGTGAAAAGTGCAGTTTCTTCTCAGGTAAACATAAACTTAAACCCCTTCCACTTCACCCCATCTAGGTTAATCAACCTTTTACCTAGTGGGGATTAGATTTTATTGGTCCCATCAATCCTCCTTCTAGCTCTGGTCATAAATGGATTCTAGCTACTATGGATTATTTTACAAGGTGGATAGAGGCAATAAAACTAATGGATGCCACATAATCTTTAGTCATTGAATTCCTTAATGGAATTGTGACCAAGTTTGGTGCACCTTCTACAATAATATCATATAATGCTAAATCATTTGCAGGAGCTTAGATTTGTGCATGGGCAATTGATCATGGCATTTACTTGAGTACATCTTCCAATTATTATCCTCACAAAAATGGTTTGGCTGAGTCATCCATTAAAAAATTGATCATAATCATCAAGAGAACTGTTGAAAACAACCAAAGGTGTTGGCACCAGAAATTGAAGATTGCCCTATGGGCTGACAAAATAACACCCAAGAGAGCCATAGGAAATTCTCCTTTCATGTTAGTATATGGCAAGGAAGATAGGCTTCCTATATCACTAGAGTTTCCTACTCTTGAGATGGTTCATCAATTATAATTAATTGAAGATGATGCTATGTCTATAAGAATGATAGATTTGATGGAGCTAGAGGAGAAAAGAGGTCGAGCAATACAGACCTTAGAAATAAATCAGCAATAGATGAACAAGAATTTTGACAAGAAAGCTAAGGACAAAATTTTTAGGGAAGGTGATCTTGTGTTGAAATGGGATGCAAACAGAGAAAAGGAAGGAAGACATTCAAAATTTGATGCTTTATAGAATGGTCCTTGTGTAATTGTTAGTTGCAAACAATCTTATGCTTTTCAGTTGAGCAGGTCTAATGGTGAATTCTCGCCTATTCCAATCAATGGAATATATCTCAGTACCTGTTTATGATGAGATACGTGTTTATGTCCATAGATAGAGTGTTTTTTCTTTCCTATTCTTTCCTATTTTCAAGAAGTGCGTAGGCACATGTTTTGTTTTGTAGTAGGGAGTTTTGGTTCTAAGTTTTGGCAAGTTGTAGAAAAAGAAGGCATGTTATAGCTTAGAATGTGGTAGAAATGATAAAATTGACGAGTTTCATGGTTTCATAGACTCCATAGCCCAATGGATCTTTTGATGGTCACTGGTAAAAATATGCTAAGCAGGCTTGCATCCCCTCTAAGTCACTAAAAATGTAAGCCAAAATTTGCTCTCACCAAAGAATCAAAATTAAATGATAATTCACCCAATGGTCACCTAGGGATTTGAATTAAGAATTGGTTATATCTTATATTATGCCTTGGAATATTTTAAATTGCGACTATGCAACTTGCATAGTTATGGTTTGTTGAGCATCAACTAGGGTCAAGGTAGCGAAGGTGCGACTACTTTTTTTGCGCCTGATCCTATGGTTATGTTAACATGTTGTAGTCTAAGATGTGACAATGCAAAAAGGGTAGATCTTCAATGCTTCAAAGACATTTTCATGCACCATTGGATCATCCAAATCTATGACCAATGCATTATTGTTGTGAGTCAAGAATTGGCTAAATTTTGAGTTGCAATCAAGTGGTTCCCCTTGTTTCGCTTGGTTGCAAGGGTTAGGGAGGAAATCTTGGTCAAGGTGGTGATGGCGTGAATGTGATCAAAACTCAACCTTCACAAGGTCATGATAGTAAATAATGCTAAGAGTAGGTTGTGAGGCAACAATGATTAGTGGGTTGCAGTTTCATAAGTAGTAATGGTTATAAGGAAAGGTGATGGTGAGGCCACGACTGTGAATGGTCAAATACAAGGCATAAAGAGCAAATTGCTAACAAAGTGGCATAATGATAAGAAATGTTTGGTCCATGTAGTAGGACTTAATGGATGAACCTTAGTTGACCAAAGGTCATGATCGATTTGGAAGTTGTGGCAACATAAGTAGTTCCTTAAATGATGAATCCAATCTTTTTGATCTCCTGTAACTACTTTTATTGATCCCTAAGATTGATAAATGCAAGGAGGTACTCCACCGCCATGGGTTGATCCATTCAATGGCTTTTTTAGTTTATCAACCTATAAAATATAATATATCAAAAATTGAATTCCTTTTTTAGTTCATACATATTTTTAATGACCATAAAAAATTTATGGAATGAATAAGTGAAGCGATATAATCAATTGGCCTCATGGACATAAATCAACACTTATTTATGTATATAATTGTTGACTTTGAGAAAATTAAAAAATGGATTATCTTTCAATGAAATTTATAATTAAGGGTAGGGAGATGTGCCATGAAGTAATATATGTGATAGGAAGGAATGTAACTTTTCTAAACTAACATAAAGATATACATGGATAATCACCCATGATTGATAAACTATTACAATGGATAAATAATAACATTTTCATAAGAATTGAAGACTATATTGTTGTGATACAGAGTCTAATTAGATTTAGAGGTTAATTTTTCCCCATTTCATTTGACATAGTTTCCCCCAAGATTTTACTATGAGTGTTTTGGGGTAATTCCCCCAAGCTTTGGGGGTCAAGGGGCAATGCCCCTTGCGAGGGAAACTGACCTTGTGGGATCCTAGGGTTAGTAGCCCTAGGCATACTCTCTATTGTGATACAAGGTGGGGGTTGAGGGGCATCATCAAAAAAGATAAAAATGAATTATAATATTGTAAAAGACATAATGAGTTATATTTTTATTGGTCAACTTATTCTAGCCCTAATTTTGTAAGATTAAAAATCTTGTATAAAAAGGCTTAGGGTTAGGGATTTTATGATGTATGATGAGATAGTTTCTTCTTATAGTGGTTGTGAGTTGTAAGGGATTACATATTGTAATCAAGTTGCAATAACTGGATATAATAAGAATATTGGACTCAGTGTTGGTGAACATAGCCTAGGGATTGGGTGAACCATGTTAAATATTTGTGTCTTGTGTTCTCTTATGTGCAATTTATTATTTTTTGATATGGTTTGTATTTTCATGTAATTGTTATTTCTATCTCGTTAATCCTAGCATATATTTCATCATCAAGGAAAATAGGAATTTTAAGCAACAAAATGCAATTACATGGGATACCATCACAAGAAAGGGACAAACTACATATTGTATGCCAAATATATGACACACTTCTATAAAAAATTATATTTGAAAGAACCCATGAAGAAGGAGTCTTAAGAGGAAGCTTATAGCTCTCTATATATGACATGTAAGAATCAAAGAGATTTAAGGGTGGATCTCAAATGAACCTTATATAAGAGACCCTTGGAAGGTATAGTATAGAATGGAATATTCAAATGAAGATGGAATGAAAAGATAAGCCAAGATGAAAATGCAAGAGATCCAAGATAAATATAAGCTAAGATAGATGCAAGAAAGTTAATAACAAAGATAAGATAAATGATAATTTAAGATCTCAACTATTGCTCAAGAAATTAAATGACAAAGTAACAATATCATCTTAGCGAAAACCAAGATAGTCTACCATGGATGCAAGATGCAAGATGCAAGATGAGAGCTCCTAAAATGCCAAAGTCACCAAGATGAAAGATGCAAGATGACTCAAGGAAGCAAAGAGATATCATAACAATAGAATGCATATAATATGAAGAGAGTGAGGAGAGAGCCTACTTTTAAAGAGTGATGGATGGTTCAAGATTAATAGGCAAGATCTACAATGGATAAATATTCTCATGTTGACTATTAAGAAAAATATTCTCAAGAGGAGAAATCAATGGACATGGTTAAGAGGGAAAAGATGCATGGAGGAGAATAAGAGGAAAAATAGATTCTATTGCTTTTGAAAATGTGTATGAAAAGTGTAAACAAAAAGTCTTTTTTCTTTTATTTTTAAATTAGGAAATTCATTTTTCATGTGCACAAATAGGATAAATATTATTTCTTTATTTAACAAGAAACATGTTCTTCTAATTAAATAAAGACTTAAGATAAGGTGGTCAAACCATAGGATATAAATGGATAAATAATAAAATGATAATTTGATCTAGAATAAGAAATTGATAAATATGCAAGATTGATTAAACATAAGATATACTCTAGCATATAGATTAAAAATGTTGAAAAGGGGCTTATAGTTTACTAGACCATTATTGGGTGATTACATTTGCCCCTCTTTCACTAATGTGTGAGAGATCTAGGAACACATTAATTCAAAGAATGATGATGAAATATAATTGATAGAGATCTAACTCCAAACTTGATCAAATGAATCATAGAGAGATAAATAACCTTGAACTTGATTGTGTGAGAACTAGCAAAGATAACAAGATATCAATACACAGCTTGAAGTGAGAAATGAACACCAAAATAGATAGGTAGATAAGACAATATTAGAAATAATATGATGCGATGAGACCTGATATTCCAAAGAGAAAATAGATTAGATCAAGAACCTACCCCAAGCAAAGAAGATAATAGATAAATATTTTAGAATCAATTTGTAGTTTAGATTATTCCCGCCCCCTCGTGACTGAAACTGAAATGAGGTAGAGGAGCTACATAAATTGAATAGATATGATAGTATCAAGATAAAACAAGTTTCATGATGATAGATAAGAGATTTAGAGAGCATAAAACTGAGTTTGATCACAAAACAATGAGAATGTGCCCTAGTTTGACCAAGTTTGAGTAGAAAGATAAGTCATACGAATTAGGTCAAAGAAAGAATAAAGGTGATGAAATATTGAAGAAGAGAAGATGAAGAGGTAAAAATAATTGAATAATTATTGACTCAGAAGATTAAAAAGATTAACCTCAAAAGAATAGCTCAACTACGTCAAAGGGAGGAAAGTTTAAAATGTAATTTTGTCAATCAAATTGAAGCCATATTTTGATTTCGATCCTAAAAATAGATCTAAGAATTGAAATTAGGTTAGGTGAATTTTTTGTAGAAATATAAGCATTTAAAAAATTAGGTCAGAATTTTATATAACGGGTCCAAAAGGACATACTATATATGATGATAAGATTAACCCCTTGTGATTGTAGATAGAAGAAATATGAAAATGATGGTGAAAGACCAAGGAAGTAATAAAGCCATGAACAAGAGATAGAAGTAAAGGTGATCTAGCATACTTGATGATGTATCCAAGAAGATTAAGGATATCTCTCCTAACTTAAAATGCAAACTATAATGAAACCCTAAAATGAAAGCTAACATGAAATGCAAAGTGCAATTTCTAAGAGTCAATTAGATAGGTCATTGTTTTTATCATCATGTCTTATTAGAGACATCCCAAGATCATAGAAACATCACTAGTGCAAGTGAAACAATGAGGATATGAATATTATCTATATCAAATATGATGTGGGAACCCAACCTATACATGAGAGACATAGAGGTCAAGATAATAATATAGTTAAATTACCTAGGTTTAATATAACAAGATTGTTCTTGCATCAAGACATAAAATTTCGAGATGGCCATAAGCATAGTCCTATAGAGAAAACATGATGAAACAATAAAGGACATAGTTCTAAATCACCTAAGTATCTAAGGGGATAGAGAAAGAGATGTGTTTAACACATGCAAGGTCATCAAAACTAAACCCATAGGAAAAAAAATGCCCCATGCCCCCAATCCTCTAGTCGAGTAACATCCCAAAGTAACTAAGGAGGGAACACTAAAAAAAAAATCATCAAAAATCAACACACAAATAAAATAAGTCTTAACATGTCTTAGTCATTTCAATCTAAGTACAGTGTGAAAATGAAAAAAGAAGAAGGAAAAAAGAAGAATAGACAATTGTTGACTATCTAGAACTAATGCCTACAAATGGGATACATTACACAACTATATTGTAGAGAAGGTGTGAGCTCATGATAGACTATTTGATAAGTGTTAAGAAACACTCTATGTCAAGATGGGGGAGTGTTGAGAAACACTAGTTTGCTAGGTTTTTCACTAAGATGATCGTTTTTCAAAATATTTTATATTTTTTCAAGGATCATATGTCAATTTTTATTATTTTTTAGGCTCATATATATATATGGAGTTTTTCATGATCATATGTTGATTTTTTTTAGATTTTTAGATTTAGATATTACGAGTTCTTAAGAAAGATCACATTGTTTTGTCCCAATGTCTAGGATATGATAGATTAACAAGCTAATGGATAAGATGGACAAGTAATGATGCATGAAGTAGGATGCTAGACTCAGGGATTGTCTCCTCAAGCTTTAATAAGATAGGTAAAATAGCCATAAAATCCATGTTTTGGATAAGAAATGGAGGTTAATGAGTAAGGTAGAAAATAGGATAATGACCTAATGTCATGAAAATGTATAGTCCAAAAGAATGGGCATGTCAAGATGCTTCTAGGAACCATGTTTTTATTTTTCCTTTTCTTTTGATCAACACCAAGGGGTCTATTGGATAGGGTAGTGATATGATAGAACAATATGGATGAAGCTCACTATAGAGCATATGAAAGAATAATTGGTATAGGAAAGATCATGATAAGGTAGCTGATAGATAAGATAGCCAATGCTCATGAAAAGCTCAACATTGTCAAGATCAAAGGGGGAAGGGGGAATAGATGGATGATGGAGGATTATACATGACACCTATTTTCTAGGTTTGCATAATGGTACTTGCCCAAGTTCCCACAAGAAGTGGTTTTCACCATAGGATGGATTTATTTCTTTGTACTCTTGCTATCAAGGTGCTTGTTTACCAGGTTCTCACCAAGGTTATTTTCCTCTTTCTTCTTCTTCTTCTTTATCTTCTTCTTATATATATTTATATATAGTTAGTCTAGAAGGATATGTCATGATAGGAAAAGGCTATTGAGAGGTATACCAAAAAATGTTGATAGGGTGATGAAAAAGAGATGAAAGAGAAAATAGGGGTATATGGAGGATACAGTTTTATGCTTTGGATGCAATAAATGGGATCGAGGGATAGAAGGAGGAAGTATAGTAGGTGGAAGGATAGTAGGTAAGTGTAGGATAATGGATCAAATGTTGAAAGGATTGTGCAAGGGTAGATAGAAAATTGGGCAAGATCAACATTGACACACACCTTGAAGTGTAGTGGAATGATGGAGGAATAAAGGAAAAAATAGCTTCATCTTTTTATATATGAGATGGTAGGAGTCTTTTGGAAAAATATGGAGTGGAAGGCTTTGGAGACTTTTAATGAAAATATTTCAACTTTCAAGTCTTTCAAAACAGACTTGAGAATCCATATAGATTTTAATTTTCTTTTCCTTTCGATTCTTTAGAAAACATTTCTTTGATGATGGATTTAGTAACCCATATTTGCTTTGATTTTTTCTTTGGTTAGTGGAAATTTTTGGTCAGTTGGATATATATTTTTTAAAACTCTCATTTCAATTAGATAGGACATAGCAATCTTCATTTCTCAACTAATTTTTGTATTTCTTTCTTTTATGTTGTACATCTGAAATAATTCCAAAGACTTGGGATTTGTGGATGGATATGGATAACATGGCGAGTTTAGATGGATGAGTGGATAGAAGTTTGTCAAATATGAGTATCCTCATTGATCTTGAGGT